>JARDWD010000674.1:0-17761 GCA_029034505.1 Ornithoptera priamus
CCAGCAACAGAGACACTACCACCAGTATTAGCTACAGCGCCCTTCAAACCGGATCACAGTAATGTTTGCACAACACTATTTAGACGCTGGGGCGGTACCCACCTACACGGTCTCCAGCAACAGAGACACTACCACCGGTATTAGCTACAGCGCCCTTCAAACCGGATCACAGTAATGTTTGCACAACACTATTTAGACGCTGGGGCGGTACCCACCTACACGGTCTCCAGCAACAGAGACACTACCACCGGTATTAGCTACAGCGCCCTTCAAACCGGATCACAGTAATGTTTGCACAACACTATTTAGGCGCTGGGGCGGTACCCACCTACACGGTCTCCAGCAACAGAGACACTACCACCGGTATTAGCTACAGCGCCCTTCAAACCGGATCACAGTAATGTTTGCACAACACTATTTAGACGCTGGGGCGGTACCCACCTACACGGTCTCCAGCAACAGAGACACTACCACCGGTATTAGCTACAGCGCCCTTCAAACCGGATCACAGTAATGTTTGCACAACACTATTTAGGCGCTGGGGCGGTACCCACCTACACGGTCTCCAGCAACAGAGACACTACCACCAGTATTAGCTACAGCGCCCTTCAAACCGGATCACAGTAATGTTTGCACAACACTATTTAGGCGCTGCGGCGGTACCCACCTACACGGTCTCCAGCAACAGAGACACTACCACCAGTATTAGCTACAGCGCCCTTCAAACCGGACCACAGTAATGTTTGCACAACACTATTTAGGCGCTGCGGCGGTACCCACCTACACGGTCTCCAGCAACAGAGACACTGTCACCGGTATTAGCTATAGCGCCCTTCAAACCGGATCACAGTAATGTTTGCACAACACTATTTAGGCGCTGCGGCGGTACCCACCTACACGGTCTCCAGCAACAGAGACACTACCACCGGTATTAGCTACAGCGCCCTTCAAACCGGACCACAGTAATGTTTGCACAACACTATTTAGGCGCTGCGGCGGTACCCACCTACACGGTCTCCAGCAACAGAGACACTGTCACCGGTATTAGCTATAGCGCCCTTCAAACCGGATCACAGTAATGTTTGCACAACACTATTTAGACGCTGGGGCGGTACCCACCTACACGGTCTCCGGCAACAGAGACACTACCACCGGTGTTAGCTACAGCGCCCTTCAAACCGGACCACAGTAATGTTTGCACAACACTATTTAGACGCTGGGGCGGTACCCACCTACACGGTCTCCAGCAACAGAGACACTACCACCAGTATTAGCTATAGCGCCCTTCAAACCGGATCACAGTAATGTTTGCACAACACTATTTAGACGCTGGGGCGGTACCCACCTATACGGTCTCCAGCAACAGAGACACTACCACCGGTATTAGCTACAGCGCCCTTCAAACCGGACCACAGTAATGTTTGCACAACACTATTTAGGCGCTGCGGCGGTACCCAACTACACGGTCTCCAGCAACAGAGACACTACCACCAGTATTAGCTAATCTAGCTAGCTAACCGTTCGCAGCCCGCCGCAGTACACCGATACGCCGCTAACGAGTTCCTATAGCAACCGTTACCACGGCAACGGCGTAAAGAACGATAACGCATATCGAAGTCAGGAACAAAACATATGCTGTAACCATCTGCAGATCATACCGTGTTGGATGCAGGTGTTGCATGGTCGGTGTGTTCACTTGTTTTCGCGTGATCGACTGACGAATGAAACTCAATATCATTACATATATAAATATATATATATACAAATATATATATATATATATATATATATTAATTTCCATGTAAAAGTAAACATGGCGTCGCTTTACATCTTCCGTCCTCATCATTCGTTCACTGATCTCCGTCTCTAGGAGACAGATCTCCTATCGGCTGATGGTGACGGAAGCTGACGTCTTATTGGATCCCAGCTGTGATTCAAGTGTAAACAAAAGAGAACCAAAAAAAAAAAAAAAATTGTATATCCGGGAAACATTTCTGACGTGTCCTCATGAATAAAAGAAATCCACTTCACCTTCCTCACATCCGCAGACCATTGAAATTTAATAATTCATCGATTTCCACTGCACAGCTCGGATCCCCACGAATCCGGCAGCCAGGGGCCATGGGGGTAAGAGAGAAAACCCTTCCGACTACCTGTGGCAGACTTGGTCTTGGGTTCCGTCACCAACGGTTATGATGCCGACACTCCTCTCCGTGAGGAGTCATGGATGGAGAGGAATGTCAGTGTCGGGAAGCCCATGGCTGGGAAGCGCAGTACAAGCCCGCCCCTGCACCGGCACACATCCGAGGTGAGCTGGTGAGTGACCAACCACGGCTACTGAACACAGACACTACCACCGGTAATAGCTGCAGCGCCCTTCAAACCAGATCACAGTACTGTCTGTGGGTTGCAATAAGCGCTGCAGTGGTACCTAGACGATCTCCGAGAACACAGACACTACCACCGGTAATAGCTGCAGCGCCCTTCAAACCAGATCACAGTACTGTCTGTGGGTTGCAATAAGCGCTGCAGTGGTACCTAGACGATCTCCGAGAACACAGGCACTACCACCGGTAATAGCTGCGGCGCCCTTCACACCGGATCACAGTACTGTCTGTCGGTTGCAATAAGCGCTGCAGTGGTACCTAGACGGTCTCCGAGAACACAGACACTACCACCGGTAATAGCTGCAGCACCCTTCACACCAGATCACAGTACTGTCTGTGGCTGCAACAAGCGCTGCGGGGATATTTACACGGTGTCCGACAACACAGACACTGCCACCAGTAATAGCTACAGCGCCCTTCAAACCACATCACAGTACTGTCTGTGGCTGCAACAAGCGCTGCGGGGATATTTACACGGTGTCCGACAACACAGGCACTGTCACTAGTAATAGCTACAGCGCCCTTTAAACCACATCACAGTACTGTCTGTGGCTGCAACAAGCGCTGCGGGGATATTTACACGGTGTCCGACAACACAGGCACTGTCACTAGTAATAGCTACAGCGCCCTTCAAACCACATCACAGTACTGTCTGTGGCTGCAACAAGCGCTGCGGGGATATTTACACGGTGTCCGACAACACAGGCACTGTCACTAGTAATAGCTGCAGCGCCCTTCAAACCAGATCACAGTACTGTCTGTGGGTTGCAATAAGCGCTGCAGTGGTACCTAGACGATCTCCGAGAACACAGACACTACCACCGGTAATAGCTGCGGCGCCCTTCAAACCGGATCACAGTACTGTCTGTCGGTTGCAATAAGCTCTGCAGTGGTACCTAGACGGTCTCCGAGAACACAGGCACTACCACCGGTAATAGCTGCGGCGCCCTTCACACCGGATCACAGTACTGTCTGTCGGTTGCAATAAGCGCTGCAGTGGTACCTAGACGGTCTCCGAGAACACAGACACTACCACCGGTAATAGCTGCAGCACCCTTCACACCAGATCACAGTACTGTCTGTGGCTGCAACAAGCGCTGCGGGGATATTTACACGGTGTCCGACAACACAGACACTGCCACCAGTAATAGCTACAGCGCCCTTCAAACCACATCACAGTACTGTCTGTGGCTGCAACAAGCGCTGCGGGGATATTTACACGGTGTCCGACAACACAGGCACTGTCACTAGTAATAGCTACAGCGCCCTTCAAACCACATCACAGTACTGTCTGTGGCTGCAACAAGCGCTGCGGGGATATTTACACGGTGTCCGACAACACAGGCACTGTCACTAGTAATAGCTACAGCGCCCTTCAAACCACATCACAGTACTGTCTGTGGCTGCAACAAGCGCTGCGGGGATATTTACACGGTGTCCGACAACACAGGCACTGTCACTAGTAATAGCTGCAGCGCCCTTCAAACCAGATCACAGTACTGTCTGTGGGTTGCAATAAGCGCTGCAGTGGTACCTAGACGATCTCCGAGAACACAGACACTACCACCGGTAATAGCTGCGGCGCCCTTCAAACCGGATCACAGTACTGTCTGTCGGTTGCAATAAGCTCTGCAGTGGTACCTAGACGGTCTCCGAGAACACAGGCACTACCACCGGTAATAGCTGCGGCGCCCTTCAAACCGGATCACAGTACTGTCTGTCGGTTGCAATAAGCTCTGCAGTGGTACCTAGACGGTCTCCGAGAACACAGGCACTACCACCGGTAATAGCTGCGGCGCCCTTCACACCGGATCACAGTACTGTCTGTCGGTTGCAATAAGCGCTGCAGTGGTACCTAGACGGTCTCCGAGAACACAGACACTACCACCGGTAATAGCTGCAGCACCCTTCACACCAGATCACAGTACTGTCTGTGGCTGCAACAAGCGCTGCGGGGATATTTACACGGTGTCCGACAACACAGACACTGCCACCAGTAATAGCTACAGCGCCCTTCAAACCACATCACAGTACTGTCTGTGGCTGCAACAAGCGCTGCGGGGATATTTACACGGTGTCCGACAACACAGGCACTGTCACTAGTAATAGCTACAGCGCCCTTCAAACCACATCACAGTACTGTCTGTGGCTGCAACAAGCGCTGCGGGGATATTTACACGGTGTCCGACAACACAGGCACTGTCACTAGTAATAGCTACAGCGCCCTTCAAACCACATCACAGTACTGTCTGTGGCTGCAACAAGCGCTGCGGGGATATTTACACGGTGTCCGACAACACAGGCACTGCCTCTAGTAATAGCTACAGCGCCTTTCAAACCACATCACAGTACTGTCTGTGGCTGCAACAAGCGCTGCGGGGATATTTACACGGTGTCCGACAACACAGGCACTGCCACCAGTAATAGCTACAGCGCCTTTCAAACCACATCACAGTACTGTCTGTGGCTGCAACAAGCGCTGCGGGGATATTTACACGGTGTCCGACAACACAGGCACTGCCACCAGTAATAGCTACAGCGCCCTTCAAACCACATCACAGTACTGTCTGTGGCTGCAACAAGCGCTGCGGGGATATTTACACGGTGTCCGACAACACAGGCACTGCCACCAGTAATAGCTACAGCGCCCTTCAAACCACATCACAGTACTGTCTGTGGCTGCAACAAGCGCTGCGGGGATATTTACACGGTGTCCGACAACACAGGCACTGCCACCAGTAATAGCTACAGCGCCTTTCAAACCACATCACAGTACTGTCTGTGGCTGCAACAAGCGCTGCGGGGATATTTACACGGTGTCCGACAACACAGGCACTGCCACCAGTAATAGCTACAGCGCCCTTCAAACCACATCACAGTACTGTCTTTGGCTGCAACAAGCGCTGCGGGGATATTTACACGGTGTCCGACAACACAGGCACTGCCACCAGTAATAGCTACAGCGCCCTTCAAACCACATCACAGTACTGTCTGTGGCTGCAACAAGCGCTGCGGGGATATTTACACGGTGTCCGACAACACAGGCACTGCCACTAGTAATAGCTACAGCGCCCTTCAAACCACATCACAGTACTGTCTGTGGCTGCAACAAGCGCTGCGGGGATATTTACACGGTGTCCGACAACACAGGCACTGCCACTAGTAATAGCTACAGCGCCCTTCAAACCACATCACAGTACTGTCTGTGGCTGCAACAAGCGCTGCGGGGATATTTACACGGTGTCCGACAACACAGGCACTGCCACCAGTAATAGCTACAGCGCCCTTCAAACCACACAAAGAACACTATGCTCTTTAGTGACAATGAGACCGTAGATGGCGATGAATGATAGTGACAGCTATCCAGTTTATAGATGAACTCCATCACCATGCACACTCAAACCTGAGTGACCGCGGTACAGAAGCAGCAACCTTCCAGATCACCTGGTGGAGGTGATCACCGTCGATGAACAGTCGGAACACCAGAGGGTTAATTTTGTATATATGTACTCTGTATCCTAAATCCGTGGTGAAGAAAATCCACACGCTCCAGGTCTCATCATCATCATCATCAGGTGCTCTCTTCGGACGGGTCTTATCGATCTGGTCGAGAAAACCTCAGCTATACTTTTATTAACTGATGGTATCTATCGTCTCATGTGAAGAATGAGGTAGATCCTCGAGTATTCTTCGGGTGGAGACAGGACGGTGACACTCCACATGGTGACACTTAGACCTGATGAAATAACTGGAAACCGCTGGATACGAGCAGAACTACGTCATTCGATATTCGCTACGGTATACCCTTCGTAAAAGGCGACTAAAACGGTCGTCAGGTTCGAGGTCTTTGAAGATGAAGACCCTGATTGTCTGCGAGCTCAGGATGAACCTGCTTCAGGCAGAGCCATCGGTTCCTGTCGAACTGATGATTACCACCGAAGGGGTTTTAGTGATTAAAAACTGTATATCCTTGTCTTCTCCTCAGAAGCAGGATAGATATCCTTACAATATAAAGGTCAGCAGTGTGGATATCTTTGGGTTAAGGTCATGTTCAGCAGGAAGGCTCAGGATGATGATGGTAGAAGAAACTGTTGTACAGTATCATCATCATCATCAGCTCAAACAGTAGACGTTCTCTGCCGAGTCTTTCGATATCTATGCTGTTTTGACTCCGTAAGGTGCCTCTCCGACTAGCGAAGGTTGGTGGACTGTTCACCATATTCCGCCTGTCTTACGAGGAGGAGCAGTGCCGCCCTCTCGGGATCCCGGTCCTCTCCCTGATGTTACGCACCCTTCCCTCCGACGACTAACACTCACTTTGTCCGCCATTTTGAATGTAAAGAAAAATTGAAGCAGTTTTTAAAGTCATGTAAAGGGTAATGTATGGATGTATCCAACAATTAAATGTACTGGCTCGTCGATTGTTTACCTGCTGCATCCTTCTGATGATGCGTTTCTACATCTCCTGCACTCATTTAGATGATCGCACAGTTTTTTCTCAACACATTAATGACTGCATTAAATCTCGATCAAGATCACCACCATCACCACCACCGCGCCGCACATCCGGCGCCGCTGAACACGGTCCAAGTAAAACACGCCACACCAATTGCAAGTAGTATAATTTCAGTTTCTAATACACAGTCTACAGATCACATAGAACATCTATTTAACTAACTACACAAGGTAATACATTGTTTTGTAAAACAAAAACAAACAGTTCGCTAAACGACACTGCGCTTGCGTACAAAACACATTTGACATTTGCAAAGCGCGCAAACAGACACATTTTAAAAGTATATTCTCATTGCGATGATACGCGTAGTTTGGCCAGTTTTAGTGATAATAAAATTGTTATCGATTTTTATTGTATTAATAAGAAAAAAAAATCTTTAAAATTATTTCTATTAATCCTTTAAAAATAGAATATTTTCAATATGTTTGTTTTAATATTAATAACTTTTAAATTGTTAATTAAATAATTTTTGGTTCGATTTTATCAAATCGATGATTTTAGGTTAGAAACATTTCATATAAAATGTATGAATGTTATTAAAAATATAAGTAAATAGGAACTTTACTATATAAATGCTTTTTAAATGCTTTCGATACAGCAACTGTTTTTAAAGAAATTATTCTTTTTAATTAAAAGTTTTTTTTTTTAAGTGACAATGTTATCTAATGAAAGGAATTATGATTATGAAGATTGTCGTATCACCTAAAACCCATGCCAGCATGGTCCTAGTAATAAAAAAAATAATTAAAATTAAACTCGTTATCCACTAAACAATATCCAGTCGTTTTAAATGTTATAAATTACCCATTTTTTTTTTTTTAATAATAAAATCTATTTTACCGCCTTGCACAGAATGGTGAGACGAACAGTAAACAACTAATAATTCAAATAATAAATAATGTCTTGAGCGTTTCAGCGGCCGTACATCTTTATGTTATAAATTTGTATTATTGGATAGTAAAAAAAAAAAAAAAATGATTAAAATGTAGACGCGAACTGTTAACTGAACTTAATTGGTATAAATCATGTTTAATCATTGCATGAGAAACTACCGAAGTGGCAATGAATGTTCCGCACGGCCGCGCAGGGTGATTGTCTACACAGGCAATGATGCGACGGTTCAATGCTTCCTCGGCAGGAGGTACAGGTTGAAGGTGTCTTTCGGTAGGGCAACACATGCTGGCTTCTGCCTCAGCTCTTCAACGTTTTCAGCGGCGACGTCGAACTCCTGGATGATGTTGGCGAACATCACGAAGCTCAT
Source organism: Ornithoptera priamus (assembly GCA_029034505.1). Lineage (NCBI taxonomy): Eukaryota > Metazoa > Arthropoda > Insecta > Lepidoptera > Papilionidae > Ornithoptera > Ornithoptera priamus. The sequence continues at coordinate 8,165 of JARDWD010000674.1, forward strand.
CGTGGTCACCAGTGTCTGCCCGATGCAGGTGCGTTTCCCGATGCTGAACGGCAGGAAGTGCGGTATGTTCTTCTTAACGGTCAGCACCTCCCTCTCCGTCTCCGTGGACTTGTTCAGAGGGCCGGTCTTCTCGCCGTCGGACTCCATTCCCGAATCGCATTGGGAGTTCCGCCTGACGCGGACCTTGGTGCGCTCCAGGAAGCGGGTCGGGTCGAACTTCTCCGGCTGCTCCCAATACTTTTCGGATTTGTTCAGCTCGTAGTTGTTTATGAACAACACTGTTCCCTTCTCAACATGATAACCAGCCACCGCGACCGTCTCCGTGGCCACGTGAGGAACGATGGGGGATGATGCATATCTCAGACACTCCAGGATTGTCGCTTCGGTGTAAGGCAGACTGCTTCTGTCGGACAATGTAACCGCCCGCTTGCCGTTAGTTATCCCGTCGATTTCTGCTCTGATCCTGTTCCCAACTTCAGGGTCTCTAGCCACAGCTGCGAGGCACAGCATCACCATGTTGCCAACAGACGAGTGGCCACCCAAGAAGTCCTCCAACATGAAAATGATGGTATTTCTATCCACGGTATCGTCGTCGTGAAGCACTCGGAGGAGACCGTCCAAGAAATCCTTCTCAGGGCTCTCGGTGTCCAAATCGGTCTCCCTCTGCTCCACGATCCTCGACAGGATGAACGTGCGGATGTCCTGGGACCAGTTCGATATCTTCTGCATGTGTTTCTTGTAGAGCGGCGCCAGCCACGGTAGAAAATCGACCGCGTAACCCTGGTTGATCTCCCAGAAGATCTCGTCGAAGTGGTCCACGATCTTTCTGAACTCCGTGTCGGTCTCCGTGTCGAAGCGCACGTTGCACATGTAGTTGGAGAACATGTTCATGGCCGTCATCATGAGGAGCGGCTTCAGGTTGATGCTGGCGTCGGTCGTCCTGGTGATGTGTTTCAGCGTCTGGATCAGCTCTACCGATTCGAAGGTCGCGACGGACCCTATGCGGGAGAAGTTGTCGGTGTGCTGCTTGGGCCCGCAGTGGCGGCGCGCCAGGTTCCGCCGGCGCAGCTGAAGGTTGGACCAGTCGCAGAGGGCCAACGCTGCGGACAAAGGAGGAGGAGTATGAGTATACATACATATATATATAAATAGAACATCCGGCATATACATCTGTCGACTTCCGGCAATGAGTTGATGAGGACTTCCAAAGACCTCCAGTTACTCTTCACAGCAGTTCCGCATCTCTTTATGCTGGAGGTCTACAATTTAGAGGACCCTGAAGATTTTGGGTAACGGAACAACTTTTTTTTTTTTTTTTTTTGGTTCAATAAACCGACGAGAACGAGCGGGACGTTCACCTCATTTTAAGTGATCATGATTATAACAACGTGGTGCTGGTTAAGATGATATATACTACGCCACGTTGCGCTCGTTACTCCAGCAATTATATTAGCTAGAGCGTCCTTCTTACCGGATAACAATAATGTTTGCAAATTATTGTCAGTCAGCTGCAATAGGCGCTGCGGTGGTACCTAGGCGGTCTCCGGCAACAGAGACACTACCACCAGTAATAGCTACAGCGCCCTTCAAGCCGGATCACAGTAATGTCTGCACAGTACTGTGTGTCGGCTGCAATAGACCCTGCGGCGGTACCTAGACGGTCTCCGGCAACAGAGACACTACCACCAGTAACTGCTACAGCGCCCTTCAAACCGGATCACAGCAATGTCCGCACAGTACTGTGTGTCGGCTGCAATAGGCGCTGCGGCGGTACCTAGACGGTCTCCGGCGACAGAGACACTACCACCAGTAATAGCTGCAGCGCCCTTCAAACCGGATCACAGCAATGTCCGCACAGTACTGTGTGTCGGCTGCAATAGGCGCTGCGGCGGTACCTAGACGGTCTCCGGCGACAGAGACACTACCACCAGTAATAGCTACAGCGCCTTTCAAGCCGGATCACAGTAATGTCTGCACAGTACTGTGTGTCGGCTGCAATAGACCCTGCGGCGGTACCTAGACGGTCTCCGGCAACAGAGACACTACCACCAGTAACTGCTACAGCGCCCTTCAAACCGGATCACAGCAATGTCCGCACAGTACTGTGTGTCGGCTGCAATAGGCGCTGCGGCGGTACCTAGACGGTCTCCGGCGACAGAGACACTACCACCAGTAATAGCTGCAGCGCCCTTCAAACCGGATCACAGCAATGTCCGCACAGTACTGTGTGTCGGCTGCAATAGGCGCTGCGGCGGTACCTAGACGGTCTCCGGCGACAGAGACACTACCACCAGTAATAGCTGCAGCGCCCTTCAAACCGGATCACAGCAATGTCCGCACAGTACTGTGTGTCGGCTGCAATAGGCGCTGCGGCGGTACCTAGACGGTCTCCGGCGACAGAGACACTACCACCAGTAATAGCTGCAGCGCCCTTCAAACCGGATCACAGCAATGTCCGCACAGTACTGTGTGTCGGCTGCAATAGGCGCTGCGGCAGTACCTAGACGGTCTCCGGCGACAGAGACACTACCACCAGTAATAGTTGCAGCGCCCTTCAAACCGGATCACAGCAATGTCCGCACAGTACTGTGTGTCGGTTGCAATAGGCGCTGCGGCAGTACCTAGACGGTCTCCGGCGACAGAGACACTACCACCAGTAATAGTTGCAGCGCCCTTCAAACCGGATCACAGCAATGTCCGCACAGTACTGTGTGTCGGCTGCAATAGGCGCTGCGGTGATAGATGGTATCCGGCAACAGCGACCTCCAGTGGTGCCTTCCGAACAATCATCACCATCACCCGACAGACGTCCACTGCTGGACATAGGCCACCCCAAAGAACTCCACACCGATCGGTCGAGCGCTGCCGCATCGCCGGACACTTGTAGAGGTTCATATGAGGGGGGGGATTAGGGCCATTCACCACCACGCTGGCCCAATGTCAGTTGGCTGGAGCCAGAGCCGCCTCACACTCCCGAACAAGTGTCTACAATTAAATTCAATTGTAACAATAAGTAGTAATTAATGCACAGATTAAATAATTATTAATTTAAAAACAACACAAAGGTTGCATTACTCTATACGTTGTACACTACGTTAACAGTGCTGGCGAAAAACCCACCGTCTAGGGCAAGGAACGGAAATAAAAAACAAAACAAACCCACGCTCCGGTAACTTTGATACAGCACCATTAGTATCGGCAAATCTAACTAGAACGCGCCGATACAAGTATTCGCGAATACCAGGTATCGGAACTAGGTTACTAAATACTCTAAAGTATTTTCAATAATTTGGAAATTTTGAATTTTCAAAAATCGAACTTCGAGTGAATAATTTAAATTAAGTATACAAATCAGTTTTTTATTTTAATGCATTAAAATATCTTTTGATTTATATTTAGTATTTTCAGATTTACATGTAAGTATCAAGTATTATACGGTTCGAACTTTATGTTATCAAAAAAGAGTATTATTGCTATATAGTATTGCTGTGATCCGGTTTGAAGGGCGCTGCAGCTATCACTGGTGGCAGTGTCTCTGTTGCTGGAAACCGTCTAGGTACCGCCGCAGCGCCTATTGCAGCCGACACAGTACTGTGCGGACATTGCTGTGATCCGGTTTGAAGGGCGCTGCACCTATTACTAGTGGTAGTGTCTCTGTTGCCGGAGACCGTCTAGGTACCGCCGCAGCGACTATTGCAGCCGACACACAGTACTGTGCGGACATTGCTGTGATCCGGTTTGAAGGGCGCTGCAGCTATTACTGGTGGTAGTTTCTCTGTTGCCGGAGACCGTCTAGGTACCGCCGCAGCGCCTATTGCAGCCGACACACAGTACTGTGCGGACATTGCTGTGATCCGGTTTGAAGGGCGCTGCACCTATTACTAGTGGTAGTGTCTCTGTTGCCGGAGACCGTCTAGGTACCGCCGCAGCGCCTATTGCAGCCGACACACAGTACTGTGCGGACATTACTGTGATCCGGTTTGAAGGGCGCTGCACCTATTACTAGTGGTAGTGTCTCTGTTGCCGGAGACCGTCTAGGTACCGCCGCAGCGCCTATTGCAGCCGACACACAGTACTGTGCGGACATTGCTGTGATCCGGTTTGAAGGGCGCTGTAGTTAGTTTAATTACTGGGATAATGACACTTAGACGAGCGCAATGCGGTGCAGTGTATACCACTAACCAGCGCCACGTTATTAGCGGGCGTATCACTTACTATCAGGTGAACGTCCTGCTCCTCGCGATGTTTTCATGAATAAAGAAAATACTTGAAAGCTTCTTCGGAGCTTTACTAGTATACTCGGCGAATACCAGGTCTCGGTAACAGGTGCGACGTGCCCGCGTAAGCGTCAATGGGGAACCGAAAGAAATCGAAGATCAATGGCGCGTGGAGCCCCACGGCAACCAGAGCGTGAATAGGTAAAAAGAAAGCTTTTATTTATGGCTTCATACTGCAGGGAGCGAACACGAAAGGAGTTCGGACACGTGAAAACAAGTGACCTACCAACACGGCAACACTCGCATCCGGCGCGGTACGCTTACAGGATATTTATTTCCTGTAATTCATACATCCTTCATCGTTCTATATATAATTGACTTCTGTAGACATTATCATTTGGTACTGTTTACGCGGTTGCTATGGTAACGGTTGCTATAGAAAGTAATGTGCAGTCTAAGCAGCAAAGGGAACAGCTAGTATATATATATACTGTATAGTATGTATGAATATAGTCTCTCACTCTAAACGTATGGAGAGAGACAGAGATAGAGATAGGAACATTGAAAGGTATATCTATTGGATCGTAGTGACAGATAGTACAGTATGTATGAATATCCAGTCTCTCACTCTAAACGTATGGAGAGAGACAGAGATAGAGATAGGAACATTGAAAGGTATATCTATTGGATCGTAGTGACAGATAGTACAGTATGTATGAATATCCAGTCTCTCACTCTAAACGTATGAAGAGAGACAGAGATAGAGATATGAACATTGAAAGGTATATCTATTGGATCGTAGTGACAGATAGTACAGTATGTATGAATATCCAGTCTCTCACTCTAAACGTATGGAGAGAGACAGAGATAGAGATAGGAACATTGAAAGGTATATCTATTGGATCGTATTGACAGATAGTACAGTATGTATGAATATCCAGTCTCTCACTCTAAACGTATGGAGAGAGACAGAGATAGAGATAGGAACATTGAAAGGTATATCTATTGGATCGTAGTGACAGATAGTACAGTATGTATGAATATCCAGTCTCTCACTCTAAACGTATGGAGAGAGACAGAGATAGAGATAGGAACATTGAAAGGTATATCTATTGGATCGTAGTGACAGATAGTACAGTATGTATGAATATCCAGTCTCTCACTCTAAACGTATGGAGAGAGACAGAGATAGAGATAGGAACATTGAAAGGTATATCTATTGGATCGTATTTACTTTCCCACGCTTTTATATGTTGCTGTCAGATTTGTTTTTTTTTTTTAAATAATCAAAGGTAAATATCATTCAGCCTCTAAACAGCAATGTGAAAATAAACTGTTCCATTTAATAATTAGTTTACCGGTGGTAGCACTGCAGTCGACGGACAGTGCTGTGCGATAATTAATGTGATCCGGTTTGAAGGGCGTTGGTTGCAGCTACTGTAATTGCTAGGTTGAGATTACATACGTTTCAAGCGACGAGCGTAATGTCGTGGGCGGGCGTATCACTTACAATCAAGTGAACGGTCCGCCGTGTAAATTCCATTGCTTTTTGTAAATTAAAAAAAAAAACACGCATGTCATACTGCAGGGCGCATCACTAACACGCAAAATGCGTGAGTGTTAGAAAAAAAAAAAAGTGTGTCAAATATCAATACACGCGGTGTCGGGTGTCACCTCGTGCTGAGTGTCACTTTACAGGCTGACCTAGGTAAGGGGAAATGTAAACGCGTATCGAATTTTAAAAGTGTGCAGAAATAATTGGAGCGAAACATTTTCCGTCATAGACAATTTTTTTTTTTTTTTTTGTGTGACATTGATATTGTCCGTACAGCCTAAAAACAAAGAAAATTAGTTAAAGTTACCAGAAGTGTAATAAATTTATTTTACTGCTCGTGTTGTAGGGGACCGTGTAGGTACCACCGCAGCGACCAAACGGTAATGTACAAACGTTACTGTGATCCGGTTTGAAGGGCGCTGCAGCTATTACTGGTGGTAGTGTCTCTGTTGCCGGAGACCGTCTAGGTACCACCGCAGCGCCTATTGCAGCCGACACACAGTACTGTGCGGACATTGCTGTGATCCGGTTTGAAGGGCGCTGCAGCTATCACTGGTGGTAGTGTCTCTGTTGTCGGAGATCGTCTAGGTACCACCGCAGCGCCTATTGCAGCCGACACACAGTACTGTGCGGACATTGCTGTGATCCGGTTTGAAGGGCGCTGCATCTATCACTGGTGGTAGTGTCTCTGTTGCCGGAGACCGTCTAGGTACCACCGCAGCGCCTATTGCAGCCGACACACAGTACTGTGCGGACATTGCTGTGATCCGGTTTGAAGGGCGCTGCATCTATCACTGGTGGTAGTGTCTCTGTTGCCGGAGACCGTGTAGACAGCACCGCAATAATGTACTAACGTTACTGTGACGGTACACCACTGCTGGACTTACAGCGCCCTTCAAACCGGATCACCGTAACGTCTGCACGTTACTGCTTAGTCGCTGCGGTGGCGCCTACACGGTCTCCTACAACAGGGAACTCACCAGCAGCGAATCGCACGAGAGTGGGATTACGCTGGTCACCATCCGCAGACGGTGTGAAATTTAATTAGGTCGCGTGTCGTCTTCAGCTGACCACCATCATACCATCAGCATCGGGTTGCGAGGACGCTCGCTGCAACTTAAGCAAGGCGCCGGCCGGTGTCCGTTCGCGTTACAACGGAATCGAGTTACAACGGGAGCGGTCCAAGTGCGAGCGGGGAGCGATTCCCAGCGGGAATTGCTTTTACTGTGATCCGGTTCGAAGGGCTCTAAAGCTAGTAATTACTTAGGTAACCAGATTTGATATCTAGAGTCTAGGGCGGAAATTAGATCACCCTAGGTAGCACCATTTCATGGACAAGCGCATCACTTACTATCGAGTGATCGTCCCGTTCTTGCAGCTTCGTTGGCTATGGTCGAACTGGTGACGTGACTCGAGCGGAGGAGCAGCGCCTACAACTTGGACCACACACTATCACTTAACGTTACGTAATTACTCTGTTCAACTTACAAGCGCTAAGTTATTGGGTCGCGTAATATGGGACGCGACAATTTAACCGTCAGTTAGATATATATATATATATATGTCTCTGTAGCAACCGTTGCCATGGCAACCGTGATAAAACACCAAACGAAAGTGAGTACACAAGTCGATTAGAGTAATAGCTGCAGCGTCCTTCAAACCGGATCACAGCAATGTCCGCACAGTGCTGTGTGTCGGCTGCAATAGGCGCTGCGGTGGTACCTAGACGGTCTCCGGCAACAGAGACACTACCACCAGTAATAGCTGCAGCGTCCTTCAAACCGGATCACAGCAATGTCCGCACAGTACTGTGTGTCGGCTGCAATAGGCGCTGCGGCGGTACCTAGACGGTCTCCGGCAACAGAGACACTACCACCAGTAATAGCTGCAGCGTCCTTCAAACCGGATCACAGCAATGTCCGCACAGTACTGTGTGTCGGCTGCAATAGGCGCTGCGGCGGTACCTAGACGGTCTCCGGCAACAGAGACACTACCACCAGTAATAGCTGCAGCGCCCTTCAAACCGGATCACAGCAATGTCCGCACAGTACTGTGTGTCGGCTGCAACAGGCGCTGCGGTGGTACCTAGACGGTTTCCGGCAACAGAGACACTGCCACCAGTAATAGCTGCAGCGTCCTTCAAACCGGATCACAGCAATGTCCGCACAGTACTGTGTGTCGGCTGCAATAGGCGCTGCGGCGGTACCTAGACGGTCTCCGGCAACAGAGACACTACCACCAGTAATAGCTGCAGCGCCCTTCAAACCGGATCACAGCAATGTCCGCACAGTACTGTGTGTCGGCTGCAACAGGCGCTGCGGTGGTACCTAGACGGTCTCCGGCAACAGAGACACTACCACCAGTAATAGCTGCAGCGTCCTTCAAACCGGATCACAGCAATGTCCGCACAGTACTGTGTGTCGGCTGCAATAGGCGCTGCGGTGGTACCTAGACGGTCTCCGGCAACAGAGACACTACCACCAGTAATATCTACAGCGTCCTTCAAACCGGATCACAGCAATGTCCGCACAGTACTGTGTGTCGGCTGCAATAGGCGCTGCGGTGGTACCTAGACGGTCTCCGGCAACAGAGACACTACCACCAGTAATATCTACAGCGTCCTTCAAACCGGATCACAGCAATGTCCGCACAGTACTGTGTGTCGGCTGCAATAGGCGCTGCGGCGGTACCTAGACGGTCTCCGGCAACAGAGACACTACCACCAGTAATATCTACAGCGTCCTTCAAACCGGATCACAGCAATGTCCGCACAGTACTGTGTGTCGGCTGCAATAGGCGCTGCGGCGGTACCTAGACGGTCTCCGGCAACAGAGACACTACCACCAGTAATATCTACAGCGTCCTTCAAACCGGATCACAGCAATGTCCGCACAGTACTGTGTGTCGGCTGCAATAGACGCTGCGGCGGTACCTAGACGGTCTCCGGCAACAGAGACACTACCACCAGTAATAGCTGCAGCGTCCTTCAAACCGGATCACAGTAATGTCTGCACCGATTTTCACGTGATTCGCAAACAAAAGAAACCTATTATCATTATATATATATATAGATTATTGTCTGTTAAAAAATGTTTATTTATTGTTAATAATAATAATAAAATAATATGGTATTATATACGCCGGGTCATACAACTCATATATATATATAGGTGCGTGCAGTACTGTGCAGACATTACTGTGATCAGGTTTGAAGGGCGCTGCAACTAGTGCAATTACTGGCGTAACTAGACATGTTATGTCTCAGGCGACGAGCGCGATGTGGCGCAGTGTATATCATTCTAACTAGCGCCATGTTATAGGCGTATCGCATTATCACGTATCATTAGGTGACCTTTTCAAACTGAAGTTTGGCGATCAGCTTGAGGAAACCAATTCGATCCTCAACTTCTCAGCTGATGGTATTTAAAACCAGTCCATTCCTTTACATCATCAAGACATTTCTTGGGCCGTCTGCAAGGAGCCCGGTTTCCAGGAATTTCGCCTTCCAGGATCAACCTTGGGAACTCATACAGGGATCCTCTTTGAAGGTTTCCGGAAAATGCAACCATTGCAGCCGACGTCACGTCTGCATCATCAGGTATCACGTACTTCATGTATAACATTCTTCGAAATATGCCACAGATAATATAATATAATATAATATAATATAAACAGACCTTTTAATACTCCCAGTGTTGGGATCCAAGGTCTTTTACAAGAGACGACGGCTTTAACTATTGCACTGATAAAGTACTTATTGGTAGATGTGATTGTGGAATTCTTCGAGATAATTTTAAGTTCCCACACAGTGGGAATCGAGCCCAC
>JARDWD010000675.1:0-15468 GCA_029034505.1 Ornithoptera priamus
TCGGTCTCGGCGAACTCGGTGGGCTTGTCGTCCTCCTCGGAGGAGGCCGACAAGCCGTCCCTGCTGGGACGACGTCGTTTGCGGTCCTGCCAAAAGCGGGACCCGCCTGACGCCACCGTAGCGAGGCTGCAGTCGGAAACCGACGCAGCCTCATCGTCACAAATTAGGGTAACGGGGGCCATGTCGACATCGACTACGCCCTCGTTATTTTGCGGCTCGAAGCGCAGCCGCTCCCACACCCCCGCGCTTTGGGAAGCGCAGTCGGTGCTGGCACGTGTTGCGCGAGCCCGTCATAATCGGGTTTTTGGCCAGCGCCCGTCTGCGGGCGCGGCATTGTCCTAGACATATCTGCGGACGCGCGCGTCACGGGACGCGGCGTTGTCGTAGCTGCAGCTTTTCTGCATTCTACACTCTCTTTAAAAACAGTGGTGCCCACCCCAGAGTACGAAGGGCAGACGGCGCCGAGCGCCGTGTGGGATTCCCCAGCCGTAAGGCCGGGACTCACCTGGGTAATTACTACTTTTGCACTGTTATCCATTGTTTGTTTTGGGTGCTGATCCACAGCTTTGGGCGCTAGCGACCAATACCCTTGGCCATTCATCCCATCGGCACGCCATACCTTGGGATTGGGGTAATTTGAGAGGTTGTCTTCCTCTTGACTCCGGTCGCAATGACCGCAGTCCCCGCTCCCGCTCGGGGTGTGCTATAAGCGGGCTACGGGTGCGCCCGACGTGGCCTAAGCTCACAGCCGCCCCAAGGGCGGACTCGCCGCGCGACTCGACTGCTTGCACGGAAGAGGAAACTGTATCCTCGAGGGAAAATTCAGTTTTCGTTTCCGTGGGCGATGGGTTCGTCACTTCCCGACGCCCCTGTCGGATTATTAGCCGTCAGCTGCTATGCCCGAAAACATAAGACAACTGCCGTTGCCCAGAGTGCACCAGTCCCAAGAGATACCATTGCCTGCTCTTCATCGAAGCGGCTACTGTTACTGGCAGCAGAAAGATCGTGTCCGATCCTGCTGACCAGACTTTGTCGTTCGGTCTCCCACGAGGGCTTTGCGTAATTGGAGTATCTTTACTCCAGGTCGTCACTGTTTAGGGTCTTTAGAGACCACCGGGGTACTCTTTCCGGGGGGCTCCCGGTCAGAGACAGAGCCGCCGACGGAAAAACTCCAAATCGCACATATTTGTGGTCGGACAGAGTTTCCACATCGGACAGTACCGTCCAGCCAGGGATCCGCCGCGCGATGGACGAGGATGCGAAGGTCACGTCGACCACGGAGCCCCCGTTCATGCGCACGCAAGTAGGCTCATTTCCTCGATTGATTACACTGAGGCTGTGTTGTGCGGCCCAGTCGAGCGAAGTGTCGCCTCGAATGTCGGTGACCGAAGAACCCCAAGCGGACGACTTTGCGTTGAAGTCTCCGGCCACGACCACTTCTTGATGTGCGAAATGGTGCATCATGGCTATCATCACGTTTAGGGCGCGGACGTAGGTCTCCTTTAGGTGGGACGACTTTTTGGCAACGTCCCGTATGACGCCAAGGTGCGCCTCTATTTGCGATTCGACCGCGTTAACTGTGGCCGACCGCTTGTCAATCTGCATGCCTATGTCGTCAGCGGAAGATGTTCTTCTTGTGGACCTCACTTCTGACAGTGATGCCATCAGCTCGGCCTCCATCTGCTCGCGTTCCGCTCGCGCTAGTGCCTTTTTGGCGTTGGCCAGTTCGACATATTCGCCCGTGGTTAGGGGACGGCCTCTATCTCTGCCTTTCTTTCTGGCGGCGCTCTTCGCGGGAGTGTCGGTGGAACTGCCGTCCTCCTCACTAGAGCCCCTCTTCCTTTTTTGGTCCCTTTTTTGCCAGAACCGACGACCTGACGGCTCGGCGAGAGACTCCCAACTCGCGGACTCGTACAGGCGGGCCGGTGGATCAGATGGTACGCTGTCCATAGGCCCGTTGTCCGAGTCAGATAGTAGCAGGTTCAACCTTGACGGTCCCGCTCGCTCCTCCAGAGGCATGGCTACCGGCGTCGGCGTGCGCTCGAGAACCACCCTCAACACTTTCTCCTCCTTTCTACCCTTCTCTACATCCTTCATTTTTGGTTTTGTGTTGTTTTTGTATTCCTCCATCATCCATAACTAAAAACCGGCCTGCCGCCACAAGGGACAGCGTTCGGCATTCATTTCTTCTTTGGGGAAGTAGGTCGTCCACCCGAGCGGAGCCCCTCGCCTGGGTAACCCTAATACGCCGTGGGGGTGGGAGGTGCCCACGGGTTGGCCGCCAGCAGCTCGACATACTGGCCGAGCACCCACTCACCCAGCGGGAGAGCGGGAGGAGTGGCGCCGCGCACCTCAACACACACTCATTCATTCAGGGTTTTTTATTGAGGTTTTCCTTCCTCGCGGGCCGGCCGATTAAGGCAAGCCCTCTGGGCCGGCGCGCGCGCTAGACATGACAACCTCGCGCGCCAACGAACAGGTTTCCCGACGGGGGGTCCTTTGGAGCCCCTAACCACAACAACTATTCGCTGCCGTGGCCCGCCGCGCTGTACCGGGTGTAAAGAGCCCGCACGTCTCCTGGGTCAAAAACTTGGCTCAAAAGAGCGACAACTATATACAAAATGTACAAGGCTGTGAAGCCGACTCCCTGTCACGACCGTACCAAAAGCGTAATGACCCTGCACGAGGAAGTCTACCCGGTTTTACCTTTTCGGTAGGTTTTGGAGTCACCTTTCCAGCCTTCTTGACCGCTGGAACAACCTGTCCTGCCGCCACCCTACTAGCTTTGCGACTAACTACACCCAACCAGGTATCCGCTGCTGACCTGAGCTCCGCGGCAATCGGCTCAGAAGCCAGAGCAGTTGCACGTGATAACAAAGATTCATCAGCATCAGCCGCTATTAGCCTCTGACCTTGTGAGTCTCGGATTGTTCGACAACCTTTGCCTTAGAGCTCTGTTAGGAAAAATCCTGGTCTCAAAGGCAGCTAGCTGTGTGTGTTCCGATGCGTCGTCACGTAGGGCTTGTGTAATGGGAGGGGTGGTTCTCATCCCTCCCCGAGGTGGACCCGTTCGAACCGGGTGCCAAACGGGGGTTGCGGAGAATGCGTATCATCACGCTACCCTCGTAACTATTGGGTGAGGCGGAACACCGTGTGAAGTATTTTAGTCGGTTGGAGTCCGACACTACCCCACTACCGGCCCAGTATTGGTACGGGGTGTGCGTTCCGTTAGCATTTTGTTACACACGTAAATATAAAAAAAAAAAAGCCAGCTAGCTTCTCATCTACAAGACAACCTATTTGCAGCATGAGGTTTTCTTCTTCTCTCCTGGTCACGCCTTCCTTACTTAATGTACTCGGAGTAGACGTAGCCTTTGTCTTCTTAGACTCCGTCGATCCAGTTGTCTGCTCCCGGAGGAGTTTCATTTCTTCAGTCAGCTTGTCCAGCTTTCAAGACTTACAACTTTGCGAATGCTTGCTGCTCTTCGCTTAAGCTCTCCTGCCGCCGATTTTAGGTTGCGAATACACCAGATACTTAGCCTACAAGAAAACCGGATATTCCTACAGACTTACTTAAAATGACTACTCTACACAATCGTCGGATAATTTCTGACCTAATGTTCCTCCACAAGGATTTAAACGGAAAAATTAAATTACCTCCTATACTTGGGAGTATCAATATTAGAGTACCCTACAATTACCCTCGTCGTCCAATAACCAACATTTTTAGTCTCCCACAGTACAGAACTGATCTTGGAACACACCACCCGACAGCCAGAATGTGCAACCCTTAAAATACATTTAACGCCAAGAATTGGACATTTTCAGCGATTCTAGAAATATTTTCAAAGATAAGTTGCTGCATCACCTCTCTGATATTCAATGCTTGCTTATTGAATGTGGTCTCTGCTAGATGTCTCTGGTGCTGAATGTAGACATCATGCTATACCCTAACTGCTGATTTGGAAACTGATATTTGTTAACTGATATAAGTCCAAACTATGTCCAAAGCTGTGTACGCCCACAATAGGCACACATTCAATATAGTACACTATACCTAGTACGTAGGGTAGTATATAATATGTTATGCTGTTGGTGTATCAATAAATAAAAAAAAAAAAAAAAATGTTGTCATTCGAGAAACCCAATGATGAGAAGGAAATCGAAGCTTATTTGACTCGGATGAAAGACAGCTGGCTATCAGAAGTTGGCCTTGATGACGAGATGGACGCAACCGATGAACTAAGAAGATACTTAGAGTAAGAAAATGAAAGATATTCAAGTTGAGGAAACTGTAGTTGCTTATATGGTAGATAAAACTCTTGACACTGATTGTCCTGTTGTTCAGGGGGAAATAAATGATCAGGAATCTAGTTATTTGCTCAGTTATCAGACGTCAAGAGTTTAAACTCCAGGCTGAGGAGGAACTCGTCGCTACAGCGGCGAGGTTCCGCCGCAGCCGGGAGAGAAGACTCGGTCTATCGTGCTGGAGTCAAGAATGGCTCCAGATGAAATGACTGCAATGCTGCAGTTGTCTTCGACGATGCTGAGCTGATCTCGACGATCGTCAGCAAGTCAAAAAACCTCAAGTCCGAACTAGTGCGTCCAAGCACCAATACCCTCAAGGATGAACTGCAATCAAAAAGAAAAAAGGCTTCTCCAGTTCTCTCATCTCCAAAAGATATAAGAACAGATGGTGCTGAACATTGGCCAACAGTGACTGGCCACCCTGGGTGCAAATATCCTAAATGTCAAGAGTATTCTACAATTTCTTGAAGTAAATGTGGACTCAATTTGTGTCTAAATAAAAATAATTTATAAAGAATAAGAAATATCAGGTAGGTACCGGATCAACCGAACCGGAAGTGGAGTTAGAGCTCACCACGACCCAGGCGCAGTTTAGCGAGGTGAGTACCATGTCAGTGCAAGTTGAGGAGTTGTTATTGTCTTCGCACTCTATGATACCTATCTCGAGCGCATTTCCAGCTTGCCGAATATAGGTACCGGTACCGACATCAGACGAGAGTTCTTCAACCCACTCAGAGACCTGCTGGAACAGAGTGGCAAGCTGGTGGAGGAGCGGTCGCCGTGGGATCTTCGTACGAGGCAAAGTTGGTGCCCGCTGACCGCGTCAAGGTAGCGCAAGCTTGCCTCAATAAGGCAAAGCTTCACCTGGGCAACTCGCACAACCTGAAAAACAAAATCAAGGTGGAGGTGACCGCGTCAATTGACAGCCTCTACCAGCTTGTCAAGGAGGCCGAGGAGGACAGGGCACGTAAGGATCCTGTCGGAGGCCCCCGAGAAGGTGAGTGTGGAGCGTGACACTGGACCAGGGGCAATCCGACCTCCTCCAAGAGGATGGAAGGGCATGGGCAACTCCTGGAGACAAACAGCAAGGAGATAGAGAGGCTGGGAGTCGCTCAAGGCTTGGGAGGAGGAAAGGGGGCACGTACGCGGCTGTGACGTCAGTGCCGGCAAAAAGACCACTACCGAGGGGCGAGGTAACGCACTCGGTGGTGGTCTCGTCGGAGGAGGCGATGGAGGGGCAGGTGATTGGGAAGATCCGGAAGGCTCTCAACGCGAAGGAGGGCCCCCGGATCGACAGGGTAAGGAAGATAAGGGATGGGAAGGTCATCATCGGATGCGGCACAAAGAGCGAGTTGGCGAAGAGAGACAGACTGATCAGGACGGGAAGGGGCCTGAACGTGGAGGAGGTAAAAAGCCGAGACCCGCTAGTCAGGATGTCATGTCCTATAACAAGGATGAGGACATCCTGAAGGCGCTTACAGAACTCGCTACTGACGCGGGTGTCTCCCCTCGCACTCGGCACTAGTACTTGCCGAGCTGCTTCCTCTCATCCTTTGGGTCCAAGAAACGGCCACTTTATTTGAGGTAAAGCACGGCCACTCTTGGGAAATGTTAGGAGACCAGGAGCTGGAGGTTCCAGTCAGCTACTTGAGGCTACCACGTCCGTTTGAATAGGTTGGTGTGGAGTTCTCCGGCTTGGGGGAAAGTGCGGAGGAGGTCCATCTTGGACATAGAGCCTCTGGGCACAGTCAAATGATGGTGTAATATCAAAAAGCGAAAGGTTGACGTAAATATACCTAAAAATGTTTGTCAACTATAATAAAGGAATGGGTGGAGTTGACCAAACGGATCAGTCTATCAGCCTTTATCGGATTTCAATAAAAGGGAAAAAGTGGTGGGGGGTTATATTTACCTATTTGTTAGATATGGCGACATCAAATGCTTGGCGACTATATGTTTCGCTCAGTAAAACTAAACGAGAGATAACTTACATGGACCAGTTATCTTTCAGACGAATTATGGCACGGACTTATTTACGTCCAACGGAAACTAAGAGCCGTCCGTCATCCTCAGCGGCACTGGGGGGTCGGAACAATAATGGTCATAATCCTGGACGGATGGAAAACCCATTGCGATGTGTTATCTGTCACCAAAGAATTCGCTGGCGTTGCGAAATATGTTTGAAAACGCTATGTGTTGAACGACCTTTTTTTTTTTTTTTGAGCTGGGAAACCTTTTATAGGTCCCTGGGGGCGGGGGGAGTGCCACCGGGGTATGTGGGAGTCCTAGGGCTAGATGGTGGTGCTCGAGTTTACCCACTAAAACCCAGCGGTGCTCCTTATATCCGCTATCGACGACGGAGCCGCCGCATGGCTATACTCACCGCGACTCCGCCAGCGGTTGTCTGCTACGCAGACCCTCTCCGGGGGCGTGTAGAGAGCGTCCCCTATTCCGAATGGTGGTGTGCCGGTCCACGTGTCGCGATGCGCAGGAGCACTCTGCGCATCGCGACTCTCTCGGGAGCTCAGTGCAATGGGCGACGGCGCCCCCACGCCGCCGCCTTGAGCTCCCCGTCTAAGGCGGGACGTCGTCGTTGTTACGACGTCTGCCCCTCGGCCTTCTTCTAGGGTCGAGCGCCTCCCGCCTCCTCTTATGAGCTCGGCCTCTTCTTTGGCAGAGATGATGTTTTCCGCGAAGTCCTCTGCAGCTTTCCAATGTTCCTTGCTGCCAACCATGGCTTGGATGATGGTTGGCAGCGATACCTCCGCACCGATGGTAGCCTGTAGTGTGGCTCTGTGGTCGTTCCACGAGGGACACGCCGTGATGGTGTGTTCGGCCGTGTGCCTCTCCTCGTCGCAGTGGTGGCACCGCGTGTTCTCCTCTCTTTTCGTTATTTCGCACAGGTACTGGCCGAAGCAGCCGTGCCCGGTCAGTACCTGTGTGAGGCGGAAGGTAAGCGCACCATGGCTCCTGTTGACCCACTGGCGGAACACCGGTCGGATGGCCCGCACCAGGTCCGCACTGCACCGTGGCTCTAGGAGACGCTCCTCCCATTGCCGCAGTATCCTGTCTCTTTTAGAATAGAATAGAATATAGTTATATATATATATATATATATATATATATATATATATATAACAATAAATGCGCAGTGGGCGGTCTTAGCGCTGAAAGCGATCTCTTCCGGACAACCTTTGGGTGGAAAATATTAAAAATAACCGAAAATTTGGTGTGGGTACTTAATTTATACATATACATGCATAATATAATAATATTGTTAAAACCAATAATACATACATACACATTAAATAGATACTTAAAGTGACTTTATATGTTATATATAATTGATTAAAGCGAAGGATAATGATTCCTGACGAGGTTCCTAAAAGCTTGCTGTGACCGCGCCTGTCTTATTGTGAGAGGTAGAGCATTCCATGGACACAGCCTGAACAGAGAACGATTGCTCCATGAACTTGGCGGAATGTTTTGGATCTTTTAGAGTAAGATTTTCGGCTGATCTTAAACATTGAGAGTGTGAGGTATCAAGGAATTCAAAGCGTGCTTTAAGATAAGGCGGGTACAAAGGATGAAACAGGATGTTGTGAAGAAGAGAATGTATATGAGTATTCCGGCGAAGTCGAATTGGCAACCACTTGAGCTTAACACGGAAGTGGGAAACGTGGTCATGTTTCCGCATTCCAAATATAAATCGGATACGGATGTTTTGAAGACGCTCAAGTTTGTTAAGTTGTTGCTCGGAAAGATTAATGTAGCCAGCATCGGCGTGATCTATTATAGGAAGAAGAAGAGGAATCTTTTTCTTCTTTCTTCAGCTGACGGATCTCTTCAGGTGGTAGTAGGTGGCTGCCTTGCGCGCGAATCGCTGCGCAGCGCCAGAATCCGTCGGCGAGGGCCTTCGCGTCCAGATCCCAGGGCACGGCTCCGGCGAGGAGGCACGCCGCGTCCCTTGAGACGGTACGATAGCCGCGCACTGCCCGCGTGGCCATCGTCTTTTGTAGTCGACCGAGGGCGAGCCGGTTTTTGGGCGACAGGTGTTCGGCCCAGATCGACGCGCCGTACATGGACATCGATCGTATTATGCCCATGTACAGCTTCCGGCATGGGAGGCTCGGGCCCCCCAGGTTAGGGAGCAGCGAAGCCAGGGCTCCTGCGGCCTTCGTGACCTTCGCGGAGAGACGGTGGAAGTGTTCCGCGAAGGACCAGCGGCCGTCGAGGACGAGTCCCAGATACGTCATTGTCTCGGTGATGGTGATCCTCGTCCCCCCCACTACGACCGCCATCTCTTGAGACGGCGCTTTCCTCGGTCCGTGAAAACACAGGGCCTCCGATTTTTCTAAGGCCACGGTGAGGCCTATCCCGCGGATGCGCTGGACAACTTGTGCGACTGCCGCCGTGGCGAGGATGGTGGTCTCGCGGTGCGTCTTCCCGCGGCAGATGACGATTGTGTCGTCTGCGTAGCACACGACTTCCACTCCGCGTAGGTTGGCGCCGCGGAGTACTGGGTCGAAGCCTATATTCCATAGGGTATGGCCCAGGGCCGATCCTTGCGGGACGCTACTTGTTTAGTCTCCCAGGCTTCCTGCGTCTGGTATGACACGGCGCGCTCTGAGAGGTAGTTGCTCAGTGCGCTGCGGAGGTATCTCGGTACGGCGTGGCTTCTGAGGCCGTCTCCGATAGTCGTCCAGGGCAGGGAGTTGAAGGCGTTCGAGATGTCTATTGAGACAGCCAGCACTACCCCGCCCTGGGCCACTTCCTCTTCTGTTGTGTCCCTCAGACGAGCGATCGCCCCGATCGTTGACGACTTGAGCGAAAACCGTATTGATTCTCGCTCAAGTTCGGACCGACGTTGTCCAGGTGCTTGACGAGTCGCGCTGCTATTATGCGCTCGAGGATCTTGCAGATCTCGTCGAGCAGAACGATGGGGCGATACGACGATGGTAGGTCTTCGGGCTCCCCGTTCATCTGCAGCAACACCAGTATTCTGCGCTTCCATAGCCGCGGCACTCGACCCTGGACTAGACAGTTGGTCAAAACGGCGAGTACTCGCGACTCCATCGATTTCATAGCGAGGACCCAAGCGCGCCCCGGTATGCCGTCGGGGCCTGATGCCGTGTTTTTGAGGCCCATTTTGTGGACCGCCGCCGCGAGTTCCGCAGGTGTTATAGGCGGGGTGGTGTCCTCTCCGTCGTCGTCGAGTACCTCCTCCCGGTGAGCCATCCGTCGTTGGACGGTCGACTCCAGATGAAAAGAGGGTCGAGATGACTCTGTCCCAGGCTTCTATGGCGCTTTGTTATTCTTAGCGGTCCTCTCTTTTGGTGGTGCTGGTGCTGGTTTGTTGCAGATCTTGCTACCAACACTGTGGTCCGCCGGCTTCCCTTTCGCTGCACACAGCGCGCAGTGTGGCGCGTTGGAGCAGGTAGCGGAGGAGTGACCCGGCTGGCGGCCTCCACTGGGCATTTTACCCAGGCCGTGCCGAAGCCTCTCTGCCACCGAATTTCGCCAACTTTGACGTCGACCGATGGACAGTTTCCTGCTGCGGCTATCGCTTCCGCGACCTCGGTCGCGGTGGCTGAGTCGTTCAGCCCGGTGATGCGTAGCTCGGCGCACTTCTGGGGTCTCGAGATGCGTACCACATTGCTTCAAACAATTTCACCCCTAAAGCGCCCACTGTACACGGCTGAGTACACCCCTAAAACTTGATATGTACTTTTTTTTTTTTTTTTTTTTCTTATATAGCATACTTTATTCCTAATGGACTAATAAATAGAAAAATATACTGCAGTTTTATTTTGGGCGTTAATGGGTTAAAAGGAGCTTCAGCAATATTGCGAGCGACTACGTTGACTACGCAGTCTTCGAACAGCGGAGCCAAAGGTTCCTGTGTGCGCCTACCGAAGATTGACATCTCAACTATTTCGGGGAAGTCGAATGGACCATTTTTAGAGACCTGTTCGTGTCTCGTTCACAATAACTCTAGTTTGGACGATGTACAAAAACTCCATCATCTTAAGAGCCATCTGCAAGGAGCCGAGCAATTGTTACCGCATGTACCCATCACTGCCGATAATTATAGTGCGTGTTGGGCCCAATTGGAGGGTAGATATAAAAAGAAGTTCTTGGCCCAATTGTATTTTAAGATTTATGAATCAAAGGAACATCGCCGTGGAGTCTCCAAGTGCCATTGAGGAACTGCTCGATGTAACGAGCGAATGTTTACACGCACTTGAATACTTAGGGGTTGCTTAGTTCTTAGCTTAGGTTTGCTTAGAGTCACGGAAATTGTGGGAAACTTTAATTAACGACAGTTCAAATGAATTGCCCAACTTAAATCAATTTAGAAGGTTCTTAGAAAATAGGTTTAGGACATTAGAATGCCTAGGTTCAAGTAAAGTTATTAAGCAAGGTAACTTTAAGCAGAAGAACGCTACATCATTGCATGTAGCCACTGCTCGTAATGTAATCAGTCGTGTCTTTTGTCCTGACGAAGGACAGTAAGTTTGTCCAAACTGGTAGGCTGTTTCAAGGTTTTTTTTTTTTTTTTTTTTTTTTTTTTTTATTTAAAATAGGAGGCAAACGAGCAAGTCGGGTCACCTGATGGTAAGTGATTCACCGCCGCCCACGTCACTAGCGACGCCAGTGCGTTGCCTACCCTTCAGGAATATATACTACTACCCTCCAAGAATATGCTCTTTTCTTGAATAACCCAATGTCGCAGTTGTCGGGGAAGACCGCTGATGGCAACGAGTTCCAGATATTTACTGTGCGTGGCAGAAAACTGTTTTTAAAACGCATTGTGGTGGAACGCCAACCATCCAGATGGTGCGGATGGTAGCGCCGGCAGTGTTTGAACGCGGGCCACTCGGTGTACACCTGTCGGCAGTCTACAAGGTGTCATCTTCGTCGGAAAAGACATCATACACTTCTTCATCCTAAAAGTACCTCGAAAGCTGACGATAGTAAAACCGATCAGTCCATTGGTAGCGATGTTGTTGCATCAGAAGCAGCATCATCTTCAGCGGGTGAGTCCACGTGAGCTATGACGGCCAAGACTAGTACTCACGTACTCTTGGCCACGGCCTTAATAAATGTAGAGTCGAGAACTGGATCTTTGGTTTGTTTAAGATCCCTGTTAGATCAGGGGTCTCAGGCTTCGTTCATTACGGAGTCCGCGGTCCAGCTGTTGGGATTAAAGAAACATCCCATTAAAACTGTTGTCACGGGTCTCAGCGGTGACCCCCAAGCATCTTTGGCCGGTAAATTCATGGTTCCCCTGAAAATTCAGTCCCGTCACGACCCCAGTTTTGTCATCTCTATCAAGGGGTACGTTATGAACAAAGTGACGACTCTCTCGCCTGATAGGAAGATCGTCGTCCCTATGTTGCCTTCATGGTCTTATGAAGTTTTAGCTGATCCTCCGTTCGGCACACTGGGCTATTGGGTGCTGAGGTGTACAGCCGAATTCTGTTGCAAGGATTGATTAGGGGTCCACCGGGCTACCCTCTTGCGCAGAATAATTGATTTGGCTGGATCCTTTCTGGTGAAGTTCACGACGCGGGCAACCAATATGAAGGTTGTCACAACATTATTGTTAGCATGCACTCAGCTCATGTCAATGAGAAGGAGCTCTTAAGAAAGTTCTGGGAGTTAGAGTCTCCGACCATTATGATGTTAAGAAAACATATTTAACGGAAGAAGAGCAGTTGTGTGAGAGATTGTTCCCGGAAACGACGCGTAGAGACAAATCTGGGCGTTACGTGGTCAGCTTGCTCTTTCGCACACCGGAACCGCAATGCAAACATGGTGACTCGAAACAAATTGCCCAAAGATTTCTTATTTTAGAAAAGCAGTTACTACGAAACCCTGATCTGAAGAAAGGGTATGTCAAGGTCATCAATGAATACTTGGACCTTGGCCATATGGAGGAGGTGATGGATAAGACCAATGCTGATGCGGTTTATTTGCCACATCGTGCAGTAGTGCGAAATGACAAGATTACCATCAAAGTGAGAGTTGTTAGATGCGTCGTGTCCGGGAACAAATGGAGCTTCGTTGAATCAGGACCAGTTGGTTGGTCCAGCTCTTCAACCAGAGTTGCGTCATATTCTAATGGATTGGCGCCAGTTTCCAATACGTCTCGTCGCAGACATAATTAAAATGTACCGTCAGATTAAGGTGTCTGAGAAGAATGTTGATTTCCAACGCATCCTGTGGCGTGAAAACCTAGAAGATGAGTTGCAGCATTCCATCTTCTCCGGCTGACTTTCGGCACGTCATCGGCACCGTACCTGGCCGTGAAATCTTTGCAGCAGATTGCACACGATGAAGGAGCAGATTTCCCTCTAGCGTCCAACTTACTGACTTAATGACAGGATGCCAGAACGTCGTAGAAGGTATCCAGATTTATCACGAGATGAAGGAGTTGCTTGGTCGTGGAGGCTTCGAGCTTCGACGATGGTCCAGTAACAGTTCCGAATTGTTGGATCACAAACAGAAAAACCACCGACATGCAACTGAAGAACACCTGGAACTTAAAATAGACACGGTTAGTAAAATTCTAGGACTTACCTGGAATAGAAGGATTCTAGGACTTACCTGGAATAGAAGGTTTGACCAGTTCGAGTACATCGTGCATCTTCCTCCCTTGCAAACACCTGTAACCAAACGCAGGGGTATTTCGGATATTGCGAGACTATATGACCCTCTCGGATGGATATCTCCATATCAGCCATGTAACTAGATGGCGTTGTGCCGCGATAGATCGCGGTATGGTTGTGTCGCGCTGTTTTGATGTGGTTGCGACTGGCGCTGGATAAAGGGACTCATATACCCGTACCGACTGTTTCATTGGGGGGCTTTTTGGGATTCTGTACATATAGAAAGAAGTAAATAAAAATAAATATATTGCTTACAGACCAAAGAACGAAATTTGTAAATTTGCAAAGACAACCTTTCAAATTACTCCAACCCCAAGGTCTGGCGTGCCGATGGGATGAATGGCCAAGGGTATTGGTCGTTAGCGCCCAAAGTTATGAATCAGCAAACAACACACAAAATGAATAACAGTGGTAAAGACATAACTATCCAGGTGGGTCCCGGCCGTACGGCTGGGGAATCCCACATGGCGCTTGACGCCGTCTGCCCTACGTACTCTGGGGTGGGCAACACTGTGTTGGGAGAGGTAGGATGTGTGGAGCAGAGAGAAGGCAGCAAAGCTGCAGCGACTATAACGCCGCGCCCCGTGACGGGTGCGGGCGACAACAGTGCCGCGCCCGCAGACAGGCGCTGATCAAAAAACCGGACTAGACGGGCTCGCGCAACGCGCGCCAGCACCGCCTGCGCTTCCCGAAGCGCGGGTGGTGTTGGAGCGGCTGCGCTTCGAGCCGCATAACGACGAGGGTGTAGTCGATGTCGACATGGCCCCCGTTACCCCGATTTGTGACGACGAAGCTGTCGCGGTTTCCGACGGCAGCCTCGCTACGGTGGCGTCAGGCGGGTCCCGCTTTTGGCAGGACCGCAAACGACGTCGTCCTAGCAGGGACGGCCTGTCGGCCTCCTCCGAGGAGGACGACAAGTCCACTGAGGTCGCCGAGACCGAGCGTCCCGGCGACAATACGGAGCGTCGAGTCTGGGCCTAGCCGCGGCCGCGTGCGGACGCTGCCAGAGAGAGCTCCGCACGAAAAAATCACACGCGCTTTACGTAATTTCATTTTGCAAAAAGTTCATTGGTGTGAAAATCAGGAAAATCTGTGGAGTGGTGAAAAGTTATTAGTGAACAAAGTGGAAAAGTGAGGTTAATTTCGGTTAACCGAAAACGCTGCTTAAACGAGATCGGCGACCCCCCTCGTTTTTTGCGGAAATAAGTGCCTCCCAACAGCCTCCGTAATCCCTCAAAAACTCAGATTTTTCTGGACGGGGGTTGCGGAGATACAGGACTTTTTTGATCCGGAGGACGCAGAGAGAAGCGGCACCACAGGAAAGAGGACGTCGAGACGAACCCATTGACACCTCGGGGTCTTGGATCCGACCCCTGAGAGAAGAGATATCGGGGGTGGAAAACTTAAAAACTACCCCCACTTTCGGAGCTGAATATCTCTGGATCGGAAGCGGTGACTCCCCAATTTTTTGGGGCTCGCTGGAAGCGGCAGGAGCAAGGGAGTCCAGCGATACCCCACAAGCGGGGGGTTAGCATAAGAAAATAGGCCTAAAATAATTAATTAATCGGGGGACGCCACACGGGGCCAAAAAACTCCCCTGGGGGCGTTGGAGGGATACAGGTGGAAAAATTATTTGGATACATAGGTAATCCTCTTACCTATCTAAATTAAAACAAAAATATAAATTATTTGGCATACTTTTTCGGAAACAAGCAAAAAACAGCTGGTAAATTCAAAATTAAATCTTTCGGTATATTTCCTGGATAGATAACTATTTAAAAAATTATTTTATAAATTGGACCCATATCCAGGATCTCAGCCTGTATCCAACGGTGGTCGCCCCATCGCGCTAGCTCAACTCCCGGGGGAGTTATTAAGGAAACAAGGGAGGCCACGAACCACAAAAAAGCGCGGATAACATGGTTCTCCCATACCAGCCGGAAGAGGTACAGGTGTTATTAAATACCCGATTTATTATAAAAATACGGTGGAGCAAAATTGTTAAAAGGGAAAAATAACATCTGTACGGGGTGGCTGGTATTTTGGCCCTGTAATACTGGTAAAATACCAGCGGCGTCCCCCAGCTATACCAGGTATCGGTGCCAAAATAATAGGTTAGAAAATATTTAATCCAAAAATTGGAATAATTAATCCAAATTAAATTGGACACTGGCACCGATGCCTGGTATACCACAAAGCGTTAGGCAGGCACGGACTTGGCTGGCAGAGCCGTCTTCGCTAAGCGCGGCGAAGTACCAGGCTCGCATAAAGTCAAAGAGCGTGCGTCGGCCGCGGCACAGGGACGGACACCATACGGTAACTCCGATAATAATATTTATTCAATTATTTTATATATATATATTTTTTATATCAGTTATTTATAAAATCTATTTTAGTATATATTTAGTTAGTTAATTATATATATATATATACTTTAATTTATAAATTTATTTACTAATATCAGTTATATATTATATTATATATC
>JARDWD010000676.1:0-13131 GCA_029034505.1 Ornithoptera priamus
ATTTATATATAATATATAACTGATATTAGTAAATAAATTTATAAATTAAAGTATATATATATATATATATAATTAACTAACTAAATATATACTAAAATAGATTTTATAAATAACTGATATAAAAAATATATATATAAAATAATTCAATAAATATTATTATCGGAGTTACCGTATGGTGTCCGTCCCTGTGCCGCGGCCGACGCACGCTCCTCGACTTTATGCGAGCCTGGTACTTCGCCGCGCTTAGCGAAGACGGCTCTGCCAGCCAAGTCCGTGCCTGCCTAACGCTTTGTGGTATACCAGGTATCGGTGCCAGTGTCCAATTTAATTTGGATTAATTATTCCAATTTTTGGATTAAATATTTTCTAACCTATTATTTTGGCACCGATACCTGGTATAGCTGGGGGACGCCGCTGGTATTTTACCAGTATTACAGGGCCAAAATACCAGCCAGTGCCCCGTACAGATGTTATTTTTCCCTTTTAACAATTATGCTCCACCGTATTTTTATAATAAATCGGGTATTTAATAACACCTGTACCTCTTCCGGCTGGTATGGGAGAACCACGTTATCCGCGCTTTTTTGCGGTTCGTGGCCTCCCTTGTTTCCTTAATAACTCCCCCGGGAGTTGAGCTAGCGCGATGGGGCGACCACCGTTGGATACAGCCTGAGATCCTGGATATGGGTCCAACAGACGTAGCCTTTGTCTTCTTAGACTCCGTCGATCCAGTTGTCTGCTCCCGGAGGAGTTTCATTTCTTCAGTCAGCTTGTCCAGCTTAGTTGCAAGATCGTTTTCGAGTGATCGTATCTCTCCATTCTCCCTTTCAAGACTTACAACTTTCTCCTGCCGCCGCTTTTAGGTTGCGAATACACCAGATACTTAGCCTACAAGAAAACCGGATATTCCTACAGACTTACTTAAAATGACTACTCTACACAATCGTCGGATAATTTCTGACCTAATGTTCCTCCACAAGGATTTAAACGGAAAAATTAAATTACCTCCTATACTTGGGAGTATCAATATTAGAGTACCCTACAATTACCCTCGTCGTCCAATAACCAACATTTTTAGTCTTCCACAGTACAGAACTGGTCTTGGAATACACCCCCCGACAGCCAGAATGTGCAACCCTTAAAATACATTTAACGCCAAGAATTGGACATTTTCAGCGATTCTAGAAATATTTTCAAAGATAAGTTGCTGCATCACCTCTGTGATATTCAATGCTTGCTTATTGAATGTGGTCTCTGCTCGATGTCTCTGGTGCTGAATGTAGACACCATGCTATACCTAACTGCTGATTTGGAAACTGATATAAGTCCAAACTATGTCCAAAGCTGTGTGCGCCCACAATAGGCACATATTCAATATTGTACACTATACCTAGTACGTAGGGTAGTATATAATATGTTATGCTGTTGGTGTATCAATAAATAAATAAAAAAAAAAAAAAAAAATGTTGTCATTCGAGAAACCCAATGATGAGAAGGAAAGCGAAGCTTATTTGACTCGGATGAAAGACAGCTGGCTATCAGAAGTTGGCCTTGATGACGAGATGGACGAAACCGATGAACTAAGAAGATACTTAGAGTAATAAAATGATGAAGATATTCAAGTTGAGGAAACTACAGTTGCTTATATGGTAGATAAAACTCTTGACACTGATTGTCCTGTTGTTCAGGGGGAGATAAATGATCAGGAATCTAGTTATTTGCTCAGTTATCAGACGTCAAGAGTTGAAACTCCAGGCTGAGGAGGAACTCGTCGCTACAGCGGCGAGGTTCCGCCGCAGCCGGGAGAGAAGACTCGGTCTATCGTGCTGGAGTCAAGAAAGGCTCCAGGTGAAATGACTGCAATGCTGCAGTTGTCTTCGACGATGCTGAGCTGATCTCGACGATCGTCAGCAAGTCAAAAAACCTCAAGTCCGAACTAGTGCGTCCAAGCACCAATACCCTCAAGGATGAACTGCAATCAAAAAGAAAAAAGGCTTCTCCAGTTCTTCCATCTCCAAAAGATATAAGAACAGATGGTGCTGAACATTGGCCAACAGTGACTGGCCACCCTGGGTGCAAATATCCTAAATGTGAGCAGGAGCAGGAGGCGCAGGAGCACTCTGCGCATCGCGATTCTCTCGGGAGCTCGGTGCAATGGGCGACGGCGCCCCCACGCCGCCGCCTTGAGCTCCCCGTCTAAGGCGGGACGTCGTCGTTGTTACGACGTCTGCCCCTCGGCCTTCTTCTAGGGTCGAGCGCCTCCCGCTCTCTTATGAGCTCGGCGTCTTCTTTGGCAGAGATGATGTTTTCCGCGAAGTCCTCTGCAGCTTTCCAATGTTCTTCGCTGCCAACCATGGCTTGGATGATGGTTGGCAGCGATACCTCCGCACCGATGGTAGCCTGTAGTGTGGCTCTGTGGTCGTTCCACGAGGGACACGCCGTGATGGTGTGATCGGCCGTGTCCCTCTCCTCGTCGCAGTGGTGGCACCGCGTGTTCTCCTCTCTTTTCGTTATTTCGCACAGGTACTGGCCGAAGCAGCCGTGCCCGGTCAGTACCTGTGTGAGGCGGAAGGTGAGCGCACCATGGCTCCTGTTGACCCACTGGCGGAACACCGGTCGGATGGCCCGCACCAGGTCCGCACTGCACCGTGGCTCTAGGAGACGCTCCTCCCATTGCCGCAGTATCCTGTCTCTTTTAGAATAGAATAGAATATAGTTATATATATATATATATATATATATATATATATATATATATATATATATATATATATATATATATATATATATAACAATAAATGCGCAATGGGCGGTCTTAGCGCTGAAACCGATCTCTTCCAGACAACCTTTGGATGGAAAATATTAAAAATAACCGAAAATTTGGTGTGGGTACTTAATTTATACATATACATGTATAATGTAATAATATGTTAAAACCAATAATACATACATACATATAATTGATTAAAGCGAAGGATAATGATTCCTGACGAGGTTCCTAAAAGCTTGCTGTGACCGCGCCTGTCTTATTGTGAGGCAGAGCATTCCATGGACACAGCCTGAACAGAGAACGATTGCTCCATGAACTTGGCGGAATGTTCTGGAACTTTTAGAGTAAGATTTTCGGCTGATCTTAAACATTGAGAGTGTGAGGTATCAAGGAATTCAAAGCGTGCTTTAAGATAAGGCGGGTACAAAGGATGAAACAGGATGTTGTAAAGAAGAGAATGTATATGAGTATTCCGGCGAAGTCGAATTGGCAACCACTTGAGCTTAACACGGAAATGGGAAACGTGGTCATGTTTCCGCAATCCAAATATAAATCGGATACGGATGTTTTGAAGACGCTCAAGTTTGTTAAGTTGTTGCTCGGAAAGATTAATGTAGCCAGCATCGGCGTGATCTATTATAGGAAGAAGAAGAGGAATCTCTTTCTTCTTTCTTCAGCTGACGGATCTCTTCAGGTGGTAGTAGGTGGCTGCCTTGCGCGCGAATCGCTGCGCAGCGCCAGAATCCGTCGGCGAGGGCCTTCGCGTCCAGGTCCCAGGGCACGGCTCCGGCGAGGAGGCACGCCGCGTCCCTTGAGACGGTACGATAGCCGCGCACTGCCCGCGTGGCCATCGTCTTTTGTAGTCGACCGAGGGCGAGCCGGTTTTTGGGCGACAGGTGTTCGGCCCAGATCGACGCGCCGTACATGGACATCGATCGTATTATGCCCATGTACAGCTTCCGGCATGGGAGGCTCGGGCCCCCCAGGTTAGGGAGCAGCGAAGCCAGGGCTCCTGCGGCCTTCGTGACCTTCGCGGAGAAACGGTGGAAGTGTTCCGCGAAGGACCAGCGGCCGTCGAGGACGAGTCCCAGATACGTCATTGTCTCGGTGATGGTGATCCTCGTCCCCCCCACTACGACCGCCATCTCTTGAGACGGCGCTTTCCTCGGCCCGTGAAAACACAGGGCCTCCGATTTTTCTAAGGCCACGGTGAGGCCTATCCCGCGGATGCGCTGGACCACTTGTGCGACTGCCGCCGTGGCGAGGATGGTGGTCTCGCGGTGCGTCTTCCCGCGGCAGATGACGATTGTGTCGTCTGCGTAGCACACGACTTCCACTCCGCGTAGGTTGGCGCCGCGGAGTACTGGGTCGAAGCCTATATTCCATAGGGTATGGCCCAGGGCCGATCCTTGCGGGACGCCACTTGTTTAGTCTCCCAGGCTTCCTGCGTGCGCTGCGGAGGTATCTCGGTACGGCGTGGCTTCTGAGGCCGTCTCCGATGGTCGTCCAGGGCAGGGAGTTGAAGGCGTTCGAGATGTCTATTGAGACAGCCAGCACTACCCCGCCCTGGGCCACTTCCTCTTCTATTGTGCAATTGCCGATCGTTTAACGACCTGAGCGAAAACCGTATTGATTCTCGCTCAGGTTCGGACCGACGTTGTCCAGGTGCTTGACGAGTCGCGCTGCTATTATGCGCTCGAGGATCTTGCAGATGCCGCGCGGCCTCTTGCGTCCGTCGCCGGGAAACCGCAGAGCGTTGACTTCGCGTTGAAGTCCCCGGCGACGATCACGGGCGACGTCGCGCCGCCGATGGCGGCCGTCAGCTGCGCGAGAAATGCCTCGAAGTCGACCAGGGGTTTGTTGGGAGAGAAGTAAACCCCCACTATGGTGAGGGCCCCCAGGTTGGCAGCCACGTAACCCTGGCATTTAGTCGTGTCTCTTGATGATGGAGGTACGATCCTGGGACCGAAGAGTAGGGCGACGGATGGCCCAGATGAACCTGGATGGTACGCGGTATGGCTCCGACACGATGGTGATGTCGCTTGTCCACTGCGCTGCGGTTTGCACTAGGAGACCTTGTGCCCGAGCGCAGTGGTTCAAGTTGCCCTGCAGGAATCTGTAGGTCGCCGTTATTAGACTTCCATCGGTTCCGCTCCGGCATCAGGGCCCGCCTTAGATGTAGTGGCGGGCTTCTGTGGTGCTTAGCTCTTCTTAGCGGTCCTCTCTTTTGGTGGTGCTGGTGCTGGTTTGTTGCAGATCTTGCTACCAACACTGTGGTCCGCCGGCTTCGGAGGAGTGACCCGGCTGGTCGCATCGGAAACAGAGTCCGCCGCGGTCGTCCTCGCTGGTGCAGGTCGCCCTTGTGTGCCCGGTCTCATGGCACTTAAAACATCGCATGGGACGCGCGGAAAGAAGCACGACGCGCACGACTACCCATCCGATGCGCACCTTGGTGTTTGGTGCTGTCACTTTTTTGGCGGCCTCCACTGGGCATTTTACCCAGGCCGTGCCGACGCCTCTCTGCCACGGAATTTCGCCAACTTTGACGTCGACGGATGGACAGTTTCCTGCTGCGGCTATCGCTTCCGCGACCTCGGTGGCAGTGGCCGAGTCGTCCAGCCCGGTGCTGCGTAGCTCGGCGCACTTCTGGGGTCTCGAGATGCGTACCACATCTTCTCCCAGAGCCTCATGTGTTGAACGACCTTGCTTCAAACAATTTCACCCCTAAAGCGCCCACTGTACACGGCTGAGTACACCCCTAAAACTTGATATGTACATTTTTTTTCTTTTTTTTCTTATATAGCATATTTTATCCCTTATGGACTAATAAATAGAAAAATATACTGCAGTTTCATTTTGGGCCTTAATGGGTTAAAAGGAGCTTCAGCAATATTGCGAGCGACTACGTTGACTACGCAGTCTTCGAACAGCAGAGCCAAAGGTTCCTGTGTGCGCCTACCGAAGATTGACATCTCAACTATTTCGGGGAAGTCGAATGGACCAGTTTTAGAGACCTGTTCGTGTCTCGTTCACAATAACTCTAGTTTGGACGATGTACAAAAACTCCATCATCTTAAGAGCCATCTGCAAGGAGCCGAGCAATTGTTACCGCATGTACCCATCACTGCCGATAATTATAGTGCGTGTTGGGCCCAATTGGAGGGTAGATATAAAAAGAAGTTCTTGGCCCAATTGTATTTTAAGATTTATGAATCAAAGGAACATCGCCGTGGAGTCTCCAAGTGCTATTGAGGAACTGCTCGATGTAACGAACGAATGTTTACACGCACTTGAATACTTAGGGGTTGCTGTCGATTCATGGGGTACATTAGTTATATTATCAGCCAAAAACTTGATGCTGAGTCACGGAAATTGTGGGAAACTTTAATTAACGACAGTTCAAACGAATTGCCCAACTTAAGTCAATTTAGAAGGTTCTTAGAAAATAGGTTTAGGACATTAGAATGCCTAAGTTCGAATAAAGTTATTAAGCAAGGTAACTCTAAGCAGAAGAAGGCTACGGCATTGCATGTAGCCACTGCTCGTAATATAATCAGTCGTGTCTTTTGTCCTGACGAAGGACATAAATTATGTAATTGCAAGAAGTTTGCCCAGGAAGATGTAGGGAATCGGCGTAAGTTTGTCCAAACTGGTAGGCTGTTTCAATTTTGTTTTTTTTTTTTTTTTTTTTTTTTTTTTTTTTTTTATGTAAAATAGGAGGCAAACGAGCAAGACGGGTCACCTGATGGTAAGTGATTCACCGCCGCCCACGTCACTAGCGACGCCAGTGCGTTGCCTACCCTTCAGGAATATATACTACTACCCTCCAAGAATATGCTCTTTTCTTGAATAACCCAATGTCGCAGTTGTCGGGGAAGACCGCTGATGGCAACGAGTTCCAGATATTTACTGTGCGTGGCAGAAGACTGTTTTTAAAACGCATTGCAGTGGTACGCCAACCATCCAAATGGTGCGGATGGTAGCGCCGGCAGTGTTTGAACGCGGGCCACTCGGTGTACACCTGTCGGCAGTGTACAAGGTGTCATCTTTGTCGGAAAAGACATCATACACTTCTTCATCCTAAAAGTACCTCGAAAGCTGACGATAGTAAAACCGATCAGTCCATTGGTAGCGATGTTGTTGCATCAGAAGCAGCATCATCTTCAGCGGGTGAGTCAACGCGAGCTATGACGGCCAAGGCTAGTACTCACGTACTCTTGGCCACGGCTTTAATAAATGTAGAGTCGAGAACTGGATCTTTGGTTTGTTTAAGATCCCTGTTAGATCAGGGGTCTCAGGCTTCGTTCATTACGGAGTCTGCGGTCCAGCTGTTGGGATTAAAGAAACATCCCATTAAAACTGTTGTCACGGGTCTGGGCGGTGACCCCCAAGCATCTTTGGCCGGTAAATTCATGGTTCCCCTGAAACTTCAGTCCCGTCTCGACCCCAGTTTTGTCATCTCTATCAAGGGGTATGTTATGAACAAAGTGACGACTCTCTCGCCTGATAGGAAGATCGTCGTCCCTATGTTGCCTTCATGGTCTTATGAAGTTTTAGCTGATCCTCCGTTCGGCACACTGGGCTATTGGGTGCCGAGGTGTACAGCCGAATTCTGTTGCAAGGATTGATTAGGGGTCCACCGGGCTACCCTCTTGCGCAGAATACTAGATTTGGCTGGATCCTTTCTGGTGAAGTTCACGACGCGGGCAACCAATATGAAGGTTGTCACAACATTACTGTTAGCATGCACTCAGCTCATGTCAATCAGAATGAGCTCTTAAGAAAGTTCTGGGAGTTAGAGTCTCCGACCATTGTGATGTTAAGAAAACATATTTAACGGAAGAAGAGCAGTTGTGTGAGAGATTGTTCCCGGAAACGACGCGTAGAGACAAATCTGGGCGTTACGTGGTCAGCTTGCTCTTTCGCACACCGGAACCGCAATGCAAACATGGTGACTCGAAACAAATTGCCCAAAGATTTCTTATTTTAGAAAAGCAGTTACTACGAAACCCTGATCTGAAGAAAGGGTATGTCAAGGTCATCAATGAATACTTGGACCTTGGCCATATGGAGGAGGTGATGGATAAGACCAATGCTGATGCGGTTTATTTGCCACATCGTGCAGTAGTGCGAAATGACAAGATTACCATCAAAGTGAGTTGTTATTGTGTATGCGTCGTGTCCGGGAACAAATGGAGCTTCGTTGAACCAGGACCAGTTGGTTGGTCCAGCTCTTCAACCAGAGTTGCGTCATATTCTAATGGATTGGCGCCAGTTTCCAATACGTCTCGTCGCAGACATAATTAAAATGTACCGTCAGATTAAGGTGTCTGAGAAGGATGTTGGTTTCCAACGCATCCTGTGGCGTGAAAACCTAGAAGATGAGTTGCAGCATTCCGTCTTCTCCGGCTGACTTTCGGCACGTCATCGACACCGTACCTGGCCGTGAAAACTTTGCAGCAGATTGCACACGATGAAGGAGCAGATTTCCCTCTAGCGTCCAATTTACTGACTTAATGACAGGATGCCAGAACGTCGTAGAAGGTATCCAGATTTATCACGAGATGAAGGAGTTGCTTGGTCGTGGAGGCTTCGAGCTTCGACGATGGTCCAGTAACAGTTCCGAATTGTTGGATCACAAACAGAAACACCATCGACATGCAACTGAAGAACACCTGGAACTTAAAATAGACACGGTTAGTAAAATTCTAGGACTTACCTGGAATAGAAGGATTCTAGGACTTACCTGGAATAGAAGGTTTGACCAGTTCGAGTACATCGTGCATCTTCCTCCCTTGCAAACACCTTGAACCAAACGCAGAGTTGTTTCGGATATTGCGAGACTATATGACCCTCTCGGATGGATATCTCCATATCAGCCACGTAACTAGATGGCGCTGTGCCGCGATAGATCGCGCTATGGTTGTGTCGCGCTGTTTTGATGTGGTTGCGACCGGCGCTGGATAAAGTGACTCATATACCCGTACCGACTGTTTCATTGGGGGGCTTTTTGGGATTCTGTACATATAGAAAGAAGTAAATAAATATATAAATAATAGGCTAAAGACCAAAGAACGAAATTTTTAATTATAATTAATAATGAATAATGTAAAAATAAAGCAGACTAAAGAATGAAGAGAAGAACAGAAAAATGCCGAAGGGATGCTTGTTTCAGGATCGACGCGGCGACGGTCTTCACTTGCGGGAGGTATGAAAGAAGGAAATGAGATGGAGTAGAAAAGAGAACAGAAGTATGATGGATTAGTACGAAATAACATGTATAGAAATAAGATAAAACTAGGATGATAAGTGACTTGTGTAAGTAGTCCCTGATCCACAACACGCAGGGAGAACAATAAAAAAAACTCAGAGATAGTGTACAAGCCCTGGGCAAACCGTCATGGCCGATCTTTATACTTTTAGGTTACATCTGACCTTCGAAGAGAGATGAGAGATACGGCAAGATCGGTGACCGCACGCCCACGCTGGACCAGCTGCTGGAATTACAGGACGAGCAATGCAGGCGACTGTGACCTTGCCATCTCAGACCACGTCACGCGCCCGACCTTAAAGCTCGCGACAGGCTTCAGTACGAGGCAGGCGCACACTGGCGGAGGGATCAGGTTCGCACGTTGACATCTGACCAGCACTCTGGCAATCAGACTAGCAATCAAGTGAATTGTTCCTATTGTCAACGTTCAGGCCACTCACTCCACAGATGTAGGAAATTCCTTCAGTTGGATCCATACAGACGCATGACATGGTCTGCAAGGGAACAACTTTACAGGATGTGTCTCAGATCACAATCAGGTCAGAGCTGTGAGCACAAGGGCTGGTGCAAACATCGTCAGTCAGATAAACATAACACACTTTTATGTTTCAAGGAATCCGCTCAGGAGCAGCATCCTCAACAATCACAGCTTCAGACAGCTTCAGGCAGAGAGAAGCGGTAGTGATACTGGTAGTAGGAAACCGAGGTCTCCTTGTTTAAGTTTTTTCAAAGTATCCTATATCCTTACATTTTAAATGAGTCCATAATCCAAAAAAAAAAAAACTCCTGCTCACTGATCTTATCACCTCCCCTGTCCGATTACCTGGCATTGCTGCCAAGGTGCGTCATCCATATTCACCATGGATACACAACTTGGTAGTAACTTACAGCAACTCGAAAAGTTGATGGCCTCTCGAATGAGGGTCTGCGAGGATAAGCTCGAAGAGGTGGCGAGGATTCTACAGCATTGCATCCAGACTTCACGGCACTCTCAGAGGACTTTAACCACTTCAAATCATTTGTAATGGCGACTCTGTCAAACATCAGCAGTCAGAATTATGAGGAGGAAGGTTCTGTTGATATATGGCATACCAGAAAATCTGTAAAGCACTGTTCTTGCATTCATCACGGACTTGGAGATTTATGAACATCGAGTCACGTCAGGCAGTGTGGGACAGCAGGACTTCCTTGAAGGGCACGGCCCTCACTCTCCGAGTTTCTTACGAAGATAAGGGCATGGTGAATTCTGCTCCTTATAAAGAAATACCCAATAATATGTACTGACACGGTACAGTTAGCAGCGCAAGGCAAATCCGTCTACTCCAAATCCTGCGTACGCGCATGTGAAGACGATTACTAAAACGACCAGAGAAGGCCGGCGCTGAAATTAATGTTTCAGGATACACGGCATGACAATTTTATTATTTCTACCCTCATACCGATATTACTTAGTCGCTTAATGCACTTAAGGGTGACCAGGTTCGGGGGAACCGGTCGCCCGGGCAATAAGGTCGAGGAGGGGGCGCGCTGCATGTTTCGGCGCGCCCTGGAAAGAGAGGGTTCATCCCTCCCTCCCGAGGAGGGGCTGCGCAAGCGGCCAGCGCCGGCAGGGTCGCGGTTGTGTGCGTGCGTTCCCATAACCCCGTCATCAGGCGACGAGGCGGAACATCGTGGGGGTTTTAGTCGGTGCAAGTCCGACATAACTCATCCTTATCCCCGCGAGGACGAGTATGCGTAGGCAATTCCCCCCACGTAAAACAACCCCCCCCCCTTTAGCGAATATATTAAGACAATAAAATTATTCTGTTACACAAGCTGAAGTGAATACTGTGACTTAACCCTTCTTTGCATGATGATGGAAATTTCAATCATA
Source organism: Ornithoptera priamus (assembly GCA_029034505.1). Taxonomy (NCBI): domain Eukaryota; kingdom Metazoa; phylum Arthropoda; class Insecta; order Lepidoptera; family Papilionidae; genus Ornithoptera; species Ornithoptera priamus. The sequence continues at coordinate 10,915 of JARDWD010000676.1, forward strand.
ATATTTAGTCAATGAAAAAAGTTACTCAAAACCCTTGTACTGTACAGTTGTTGTTGCTGGCAACTTTTTAGGCGACTATTGCGTACAACGAAACGCAGTTGTCAAAGAATAGCAAACGTCACTGTGAATTAGCAAGCGTAGAACTTGTCATTCCGCTGTTTGTTGTGAGTGGAAGAGAGGAGCGAGATTTTAAATTGTTTTATGAAAATAAACGAAGATATAAAATACAATAAAAGTGAAAATGAGTGGAAAAAAGGTTTGTTTTCATGTTTTTATTATTTTATGTACAATTTATATCAAAACACTGTGAATAAATTTCTCAAAACTATGCGATGGATATTTACATCACTATGCAGTAACTTCACTTGTAATGTATGGCAAACATTTTTTTTGTAAATGTTTATTTTATGTTGTTTTTTACGGAAACTTGAATGAAAGAGATATTGAAGATTATCTTAGTAAGTTACAAGGCGGTTGGCTCTCAGAAGATTGTCTTGATGACCAAGATTCCGATGATGAAAACCGCGATGCCGATGAAGTTATAAGATTGTTGCAGGAGGAGAACGATGATGATGTGGATGAAACTGCTGACATTGATCCTCCTCTTGTAGAACCAGAAGATCAAGAACCCTCCCACACATCAACTTCATCCAATTTGCAGTCTTCATCCAGTTTTCCATTTGACAAAAGAAGCTTGATTGGAAAAAAAAGGAATCTGGTGTGTGACACAGATAATAGTTGATAAAAATGGCGTCAATTTGTGCTTAAATAAAAATAATGATTGTTTTCTAAATAATCATAAATAATAAAGAAGATTGAGTAAACAATATTTATTTATTTATTTAGTACTGAGCTAAATATGTGACAATGCATGATGATGTAAATTTCCATCATATTGTTATTTACATAAAACATATTTTTATATACACTAAGATTTTTTTTAATATTTTTCCTTTAATCTAGAGCATTAATTACATCCCCCTGATTTATTTAAAAAAAAATAGAAGAAATCATGCAAAGGGTTAATTCCTTGCATGTACAAAAGTCACACCTTGAGTATGTTTGCATTCAATACTCGGATGTGCAATATCTATTTAGAGGACTGCACCAAATCTAGTATTGCAGAAATGGAAAAAACCAAACGCTGTTATAACAGAAATTGATACCAAATTTAGCAGATTCATAAGAATCTATACAGATGAGTCTAAATCTGATGATACACAAGTTGGAGCGGCTTTCTCTGATTGCAATTGTAATAGTGCAATGAAACTTAACATCGAACGTGACGTCTCTGATATCTGTTGACGAGATTATGTGGAAAAAACTGCAGGAGGGCTCAACGCCGGGAAGATCATCAGTACACATCTTCAAAGAAATGTCAGGTCCAACGGCATACGCGAAACGACATATTGTGAAAGGTAGTGTAGGAATAGCATTTCCTTTGGTACTCTGCAAGTGTTATGAGACATATAAAAATTTGGACTGAAGCAGAAGCTCATCGAATCCTGAATAACCACGACTGCACTGTATCGTTAGCAGGGTTGAATGCGTTTATAGCAAAACTGCTTTACAAAGCAGCTGTCAGGGGCGGCATCGTCGCATTAGTGATGAAGCCCTGTAAAATAAAGAGAAAAAAAAAAATGTTATTATAACATATCAACCAGTGAGTGTTATTTCCTCAAGCCAATAATTTTAACAACACCTAAAGCCAGATCATGGAAGCCACCAGTCTCGGCGCGCCCTGGGAGGGTTCATCCCTCCCCCCGAGGTGGGGCCGCGCAAGCGGCCAGCGCCGGCAGGGTCGCGGTTGTGTGCGTACCCGCGTTCCTGTCACCCTGCCATCATGGCGATGAGGAGGAACATCGTGGGGGTTTTAGTCGGTGCGAGTCCGACATAACTCGTCCTTGCCCCCGCGAGGACGAGTATGCGTAGGCATTTCCCCCACGTAAAACAAAAAAAAAAAAAAAAGCCACCAGTCTCTCGGACCTGATCGAAATGTTTAATAAACGAATGACACATTTCGAAGAATTGAGCAAGTCCTCCAGCATGCCAACTTCCGCAGTCACTACTCTTGCCGCTGATATAGTTTCAGTTAAAACTTTCATTGGACAAGCTTTCAGCAATCTTCGAAAGCAAGTAGAATATTTAAACTTTAAAATCTTTTAAATTAAAAAAAAAAGTTAAAAAATTTATAACGGCGTCGGGAAGTGACGAACC
>JARDWD010000677.1:0-28273 GCA_029034505.1 Ornithoptera priamus
CCTCCTGCCTCCTAGGCGCGGTGTGCATCGCAGCTCGCCTCGTTCGACACATGGAGGAGACTGGACCGGATCTGAGCGACTCACAGTTCGGATTCCGCAGGAGCAGGTCTACCGTCGACGCTATAGCGCGGGTGCGCGCCATAGCGGACGACGCGGTGTCTCGCGGAGAGGTGGTGTTGGCGGTGTCGCTCGATATCGCCAACGCGTTCAACACCCTTCCGTGGGAAACGATCACCGCTGCGCTGGTTCAGTTCGGGGTCCCGGTCTACCTGAGGCGGACGATCGGGACGTACCCCTCGAACCGGTTCGTGAGGTACCCGACGCGAGACGAGTGGTGTCGGCACGGCGTGTCGTGCGGCGTCCCGCAGGGTTCGGTCCTTGGACCGCTCCTGTGGAACGTCGGTTACGACTCGGTGCTGCGCGGGGCTAACTTCGAAGGAGTCGACGTGACTTGTTACGCCGACGACACCCTGGTGACGGCCCGCGGACGCACCTTTAGGGAGGCGCGCGTGTTGGCGACTGCGGGCGTAGCCCAAGTCGTCGCGCGCATTCGGCTCTTGGGGTTGGAGGTGGCGCTGGGCAAGTGCGAGGCTCTATGCTTCCACGGCGCTCGGTACGCGCCTTCGCCAGGAGCGGAGCTGATAGTCGGTGAGACTTCCATCGCCGTCGGTACTTACAAAAGCTCCCCAATGTGTCCCGTTAATTCAAGCTTCACAGACTCCCATACACTCGGCTTTTGTGCTCTAAAGTGCTTCTGTTATGAAAATTACAGCTCGGGATAGCTTGAAGCCCAATCTGCATCTAACCGACTAAACTTAGTATAAGTTAATAAGTACTGCGACGGCTGGAGATGCGCGCGCGCCACGGTTTTCTCATCGCCCGTCGGTTCGAGCCTGCAGTGAGGACTACGCATCCTTCCTTCACCGCAAGTTCGACTGGGTCGCCTTTACAAAACGCACGTCCGGTCAAGCTTCAACCATCTAACCGTTGCATGGTGATTTGTACAAAAATTCGCGTATACCCTGCGTAACTGTATTGTTGCTATCGCACGGCATCGTTCGTTCGCGCGGGTACGAGCCGCCCGCGCCTGCGCCTGCGCACCGCGCCGCTTCGCCGCGTCCTATTGCGTCATCCCAACCGTCGCCCGCCGACCGTTAGGGCACGCGTCCCCCCACGCGTCGTTTACCGCGCAATTAATTACCGCGCACAAACTGTTCAATCCGTTATAATATAATTACTGATAGATACTGATAATTACTGTTTCGTTGTAAGTGCTGCTCAGCCGGGAATCCCCCCGCTAGGTGAGTGCTGTACACAGGAGCGTACCTTTTCTTCTATTAGCCAATTTCACTTGTACATGCAACAGTAGGTATTTCTATAGCTAAGCTGCCCTCCCCTTGTCATCGTCCAGGACACATCCCTCACACAGGCCCCCGTTGTACGTATCCCTCTCTCCCCAGTTGCTAACATGCCTTTATCTCCCAGGCATAAGTACTCGCCAATACGGATTCATGCCACAGAGAAGCACTGAGGATGATGAGGATGATCTCTATGATCTGGTGAATCATATACGACAAAAGGTAGAAGAAAGCAAGATTGTTGTTATGATTTCATTAGACATAGAGGGGGCCTTCGACAATGCTTGGTGGCCAGCCATAAAAGTCCGTTTGGCTGAGGAAAAATGCCCCGCCAACATCAAGAGAATGAGAGACAGTTACCTGCAAGACCGGAAGGTAACGGTGAGATACGGCGGTGAAACCTTCACCAAATCGACGACAAAAGGCTGTGTACAGGGTTCTATCGGAGGCCCCATATTGTGGATCCTCCTTCTAGACTCTCTCCTGAGAGGACTAGAAGGAAACGGTACGTATTGTCAGGCGTATGCTGATGATGTTATCTCGTTGTTTGATGCAACCACAGCGCGGGATGTAGAGGTACAGGCCAATTCTGCTCTCGCCTATGTTTAGAACTGGGGTAATAAGAACAAACTAAAATTTGGACCAGCAAAAACGAAAGCTACACTCTTCACCAGGAAACTGAAACATGACATCCCAGTTCTGAAAATGGGAGGGACAGAAATTGGTCTGTCCGAGTCAATCAAAGTGCTTGGGTTGGATATAGACAGCAAGTTAACATTCAATCAGCATGTGGCAGATGAAAGTCAGTTGGGACCTTCACACAGAGATCATTAGAGCCATTTACACAGCCACTGTCGAGCCCATTATCACATACGCAGCCAGCGCCTGGGCTCCAGGCACCACAAAGATAGGTGTGCAAAAACAACTGCACAATATCCAACGAGGTTTCGCACAAAAGATCGTTAAACGCTACAAAACTGTAGCCTTTACCTCGGCTACTTTCGGGGTTGATACCGATAGACCTCAGGATCAGAGAAGCGGCTGCACTCTATGAAGCCAAGCGGGGTATACCCCGGGCTGACTACCGCTGGTGTGTCGAGTTCAATCGCGGTCGTCTTACCTTGGGGGATGAACAAAGGAGTGGTCTTCCTGCGGCGGCTCTCACCGAAGGAAGTGTGCTGGCTAGTAAAAAATTTTATTCAAGAAAACAAACGAATTACGTACGAAGAGATTCAGCATATTCTGCAGATTGGTTCAGGAGGTGTTCACAAGGTCTTGTAGAAGCACCTTCGCGTAAGGGGGATAGTTTCCCGCTGGGTGCTGCACAACCTCACCGAAGCTCAGAAGCAGTCCCGTATGGATTGGTGCCGTGATATGATACAAACATTTGATGCAGGCTCGTCGAGGGATACAGCAGCGTTTGAGAAGGCCGCGGAAGAGATGTCTGCGGAGGACTGGGGACATGTTTTAAAAATTGATTCAGACGCATGAAACTTTGTGTGGAGGCTGGTGGAGAGTTCTTTGAAAAGCTAAATCTTGAATAAAAATATTTTTTTCAGAGAAGTTAGTTTTTTAGTTCCTCAAAACTTTCCGAGTGTCCTTCGTATAATTTAAATTCGTAACGGTGACCACCTTGGGCAAAAGACAGTGGAGCTACGCCTTCGACGGTAGTCGGGGAAACGGTGATATCTGCACATTCCGATTTATATCTAATCGGGAGTTCAACTGCCACCATTATGGCCAGGAGAGTCTGCTATTTGGTCTGACAGCCTTTACCAACTTTTCAAAGAAGCAGAACTCGAAAGGAGGCGAGCCGGGGACCTTAGTGAGCGGGCCCCTGCGCAATGACAGAGAGAAGTAGGGACAGGAATGAGAAGGAAGTAAAGGCACAATCATGGCCTTGACCCGCCACATGCACGAGACAAAAAAAATGCTATGCTCAAGAATGGAACAGCTCAACCTTCCGAAAGCCCTTGGTCATCTCCACTGCACTTTGCATCTGAAAAGGAAAATCGATGACGACCATGCGGAGATTACAAAAAGAACTTCGGCGATTTCTTGGGATGCTGAATTTTTATATAAAGCTCATTCTCAATGCAGCCAAGATTCAACGCCCTTACACGCTTTACTCACAGACTCTGAAAGGATCACATCCAATTGAAATCGCTGAAGAAGCGTCCTGCTATGCACAATTCGCTGTATCCAGCTTCTGCGTATCTCAGTAATCTGGATTTATATAAAAATATTCGTTTAGCTAAGAAGCAGTCAATCTCTGTACTCTTGGTTACAGGCTAAATAAAATAGTTTTTTTTTAAAAGGACGCACAGAGCGCCGTCCTTATAAATGTTGGTGTCAAAAGTGGGATCCCGGAAAATCCATAAGTAGTGGGATCTATATATTAGGTGTTAGGCGCATCAAGTTTTGATTCCAGCACTACAACATTATCTTAGGTAGGTGCATACTGAGAAAGTGATCTACGGTCAAAGTCCGCTCTTAGCGTCAGCCCGAATCACTGTGCTATCGTGATCAACGGGAAACCTTCACTCTTGAGTCTGAGCCTGCATCATACCATGATCTAAAATTTTACATTAGGACTGACTCGTCACCAACTCAAAATCCTTCACAACGTCATCCTTACTGAAGTTTAAAATTATTTTCTCACGGTAGACGCAACGCGACCTCGAAGCTGCAACTCGACTCCACCGAGTCACCAGTCGCATGGAGTCACGTTGACGCCAACACTGCATCCATTACGGCACCCCTTCCAACGGGTTCTCGTCTTGTCGTGGCGGAGGGGCTTAGTAACCGTGGTCCGGTACACGGTGAAGCCAAGTGGAACGGTCAACAAGGTCAAGCCAACAAAGGTCAATATGGAACTTCTTTCACAATTCCTCAAACTGGAGGTAGATATCAAATCGAAATATGACGAAAGAACAGTTTTATCTTTCGATATGTTAAAGATAAAAGAAAGAAGGATTAAGGGTAGATAGAATTCGGAAAATACGAGACGGGGGTGTGGCACGCAGGCAGAACTGACTCGAGTGCGCGAGAGGCTGACGAAAGCGGGAACGGGCCTGAACCTGGAAGAGGTACGGAATATGGAACCGCTCGTCATTCTCAAGGACGTAATGTCCTATAATAAAGACGCGGAAATAATCAGTGCCATCCGCAACCAAAATAAGGACCTTTTGGTAGGCGTCCCTGAGAAGGACCAGAGGATGGAGGTCAGGTTCAGGCGGAGAGCGCGGAACCCGCACATCTCCCACGTGGTCATTCGAGTATCGTCAGTACTCTAGGGCCGCTTCACAGCCGCGGGCATGTTGCACGTGGATCTGCAGCGTGTACGGGTGCAGAATCACTCCCCACTCGTATAAGGAGAGAATGATGGGAATGAAGAATAAGAGAAAGGAATGAGACAATTATATAATATGGAAGCAAAGAAAGAAAGACAGGGCCCTAGCCAACTAAACTGGGGTGAAGGCAACAAAAAAAAAAAAAAAATATTGTCTGCTGTCCCGTATTCGGTAAGCAGCGCTACATGTGTGAGACCGAGATGGAAGAACAAATAAGCGCAGGTAGTAACGCCTCTCTGATGAGTGAGGACAACAGAAGGCACACATTCCTTAGGTATAGTAGGGGGATAATAGGAAGGATTATAAATAGTTATAAACAATGATAAGGAAAAGTACAGTACAATGGTAGGGAGAGAAGAATTGGAGGATGATATATATAGGAATACTGTGATAATATATATAAGACTGATGATAGAAACTTAGAAAATAGGGAATTAATAAATAAACTAAGTAGCATAAGAACTGTACTAGAATAAGGAATTGTAAACAGGAAATAAAAAAATTTGGTATGTGTTGTCCTCATTTATGAGAGATGGGTAGAAGGAAATATGATGGAGAATGAGAGATGTAAATGAAGAGTGAAAGAGGAAAGAATGATGGGGGTGAAGAAGAGGAAAGGAATGTGATAATTATATAATATGTAAATAAAAAACAAAGTAAGACAGGGTCCTAGCCTACCAAAACTGGCGAAAATTAAAAAAAAAACATTATAAGGTGTCCAGTCGTGGACTAACCGCGGACGCGTACGGACGCTGCCAACCCGAGCTCCGCACGTTATGTAAATTGAAAAAAGTCGCGAAATAGCAAGTATTATACATCAAACGATTTGTCTCGGCGAGTGTAGTGCAATCGTGCAAAAACCGGATAAATCCGGTTAGTGGTTCAAAAGTTATTAACCCGGAAAGTGAAAAGTGAGGTCGAGTTTGTTTGATCGTGAACGCCGCCGAAACGAGATCGGCGACCCCCCTCTTTTTCGGTGGATTTAAGTGCCTCCCATTGGTCTCCGTAAACCCCTTAAAAACCAGATTTTTCTGGATAGGGGTTGCGGAGATATGACTTTCGAAAAACCACGTGGCACGTTTTCCGGAACCGAACGTGGCACAAAGGAACGGTTTACACCATCCGAAAGGGGACGTCAAGGCGAGTTCGTGGACAGGGTCATTGAATTATCCCCTGAGAGAAGAGTTATTAGGGGTAGAAAATTGCAAAACTACCCCTAACTTCGGAGGTAACTACCTCGTTACCTGAACTGGTGACCCCCCACTTTTGGGCTCGTCGGAAGCGCCAGGAGGAGACCAACCCATCGACACCCCACAAGCAATGTAGGAAAACTATTTTTAAAAATTAATTAGTGGGAGATGGCGCGCGGAGCCAAAAAGGCACCCCTGGGGGCTCTGAAGGGGCACATGTGGGTACAAAACGTATTTGGCTGTGTAAAAAATTCCCCCTTTTTAGTGAATAAACTATAAAGTTTCCAAAAAATTTAGCTTATTATTCGGAAATTAGAAAAAACACCTGCAAAATTCAAAATTTAATTTTTTAAGTAAAAATTTCAATAATAAAACAATTATAAAAAATTCTTATTAGATCCTCCCAAATCCTAAAAAGTATTCTCCATCCATCTGTGTTTACCCGAGGACGATAGCTCTCCCCTAGGGGAAGTTACAACACAAACAAGGGAAGCCACGAACCGCAAATAAACGCGGATATCGTGGTGTTCCTATACCGGCCGTAACAGGTACGGCTGTTACAAAACCTGTTACCCCGGAGACAATAAAAACAAAATACGGTGGAGCAGAATTTGTAAGGGGGAAATAACAGCCGTACGGGGAAGGCTGGTATCTGGCCCCGGAATACTGGTGAAATATTAGTGGCGTCTCCCAGTGATACCAGGTAGCGGTACAAAAATAACAGGTTATAAAAATATATATATATATTTTATTTATTAATACAAAAATTGTATTATTTATTAAAAAATTAATTGGACATAGTGTGGAGAATCAACGGAGATGGCGGCCGAAGACGAGGCACATAAAATATCGACTGCTATTGATCAACAGTTCATCATGGTAACGGTGGACCTCACACATCTTTAGCCACTCAGCAAAAAATAAGGAGTTTGGCTGGAAGGTGTTAATGCAACCGCCGTATAGTCCTGACCGTGCACCTTCAGATTTCCACCTGCTTCGGTCTCCTCAGAATTCTTTAGGCGGTGTCAGGTTAACATCGCGAGAGGACTGCCAAAACCGGACTGGACTGTCGCGGTATTTCGATCAGGAGTCCCAAACATGTCTACAGCAATGGGATCATGTCCTTACCCACAAGATGGCGAAAAGTTATCAGATAAAATGGTACCTGCATACTTTAGTTAAATATAAATAAATTATATTATATAAGACAAGAGCTGAAGCTTGGTGCTTATCGTTGATATACAGGACATGGCCCTTGCGGCAGGGTCGCGGAAGTATGCTCGCGCGTTCCCGTGGCCCTGCCGATAGCGGAGAGAAGGAACACCGGTGGGGTTTAGTGGGTATCCGGATGCCCTTCAGGCGCCGGGAGCCCCACATACCACAGGGGGAAGCTTATCTTCCCCCACGCCCCGTGTGCATGCAATTCAATGCATTCCCCTATCGAAAACAAAAAAAAAAAAAGGACATGGCCTTAAATCAATCTCTACAAATAAAGATGGAGGGGATCCATCATAACGAACAACCCTGTCACGAGATGCAGGTGAAAGGTGCAGAAATATCCTCTTTACAGACAAAAAACATCACGATTGAAGAACACCACAATAAGCAAAATTATAAAGTGTACGCTCACAGTTCTGAAGAAGCTGCTCAAGTGGTCGGAAAGGAGGTCATGGTCATCATCCAAAACTAAATTTTCCTTTTGCACAACGTCATCCACACTAGCCATGTGATGGTTACCATCCACCGATTCGGGTTTGAACAATTGGACCACCCACCTCACAGCCCAGACTTGGCCCACAGCGACTATTATTTATTCCCAAAACTGAAAAAAGAGGTGCATGGAGAAGAATTTAGCAACGATGAAGAAGTTGACAGCAAAGATAAACCTTTTTTTTTTTTTGATCATATAACTTGTTTGAGAGATCCGAAAAATGTATTAAGTTAAGTAAGAATATATTGAAAAAGAAATAGTTTCATGTTTAATTCCAACCCCCTTCCTTCCCACTTCCCCCTCATTCTGCGAACTTAATGACCTCCCCTCGTATCAAGCAACTTATGAACTGTAAGTGTAATATTCTCGTCGGAGAGTGTGGTGTCATTACAAACATATCTGATTAAAGTTATCGATTGTAAATATTAAAAAAAAAAACTGTTGACAAAGAAGCAACAACAACAATGTTCTTCCAAAAAAGTAAAGTAGCTTATAAAATCTTCAGATGGAACGATCACTTGGACTTTGGCTATCAAGTTTGGATCGGAAACGACCATATCAAGTGTTATCTTTACCATTCAAACTGATCGCATCCATTTTGTCTGCAACAATACTAACAACTAAACCATAGAACATCTGCCGTTACCATATCATACCCCAGATCCACTTTGGACACATGACTGTCAAACTATTATCAAAACATAATGAAAAAACAATACTTTGATAACCTTGTGAACGAGAAAACAAATACCTGTTAACAAAATACTAGACACAAGCTATCTATCCGATGACATTATTCAACCAAGTAAGAAACCAGAGTAAATATTTTGTAACATCTAACAAAACCTAATAACATGACAACCACAACCACTCGTGTAACAATCAAGAAGCAATACCATTACAAGAGAACGGTGGAGTTATTCATATACAGTTTGATACATTCCCTTAGTTTGAAAACGTTCAGAAGTTTTCCAAAAAATATTTCACCTCGATTTGATTCTTATATATATATATATATATATATATACATACAACAATGTCAACTTGTATACCTCGATACCGACTTTAGTTTTCATATACCATTTCATTACCATATTTCATGAGTGATCTTTGAAGATGTGTGGTACAAAACTGATCTAACCAAGTCCATATCATTTTTTATAGTTGCGTAGGCCAATCCACACACAATAGATTCTTCTGATTCAATAAACATCCGATACTCTAATCATAGCTGAATATGATAGCACTGATAATATTTATCATGTTATGGTAGTCTTTAAGACAATTTATAGTTCAGGTTCAGTTAGTTTTGTTTGATGTTCATGCTTTCAACACATTCTTGCCTTGATAAAGAATTTAGAATATAAAATTATTGTACTCTTGAAGACTTAATTTATTTCAGGTTTATCATCAGATTATTCTATCCCACATGATTCAGATACAGCTGGATATATATAAACCCAGCAGAACTTGGCTGTCACAAATATTTATTACAAGAGTAATCTCTACATGAAGAATCAAAGACCTCTGCATCTTTTTATAATGAAATTCTTCTCGAGGAAACTTGTAATCTCATAATTTGTATTCAAATTTTTGATGTTTTACTGTTTTTCTTTTTGTTTAATTTGTGGCATTCTGCTTTTATTACCTAAATGTACATTATTCTTTAAGTTTCAACCTGTCTGCAACATAATTTATATATTTTAAGGATGGGAACGCTCTGCCATCAGGATATCCTCAAACATTTGGTTGATCTTTTAAATCTGCTCAGCTCTCATGCATGGTTGCAGTTGTAACATAAGAAATTATATTCTTTTTATTGTAACTACTAACCAGTAGTCTAATCTGTGTTGCTAACCTTTACAATATTAACAAGCCAGTGAAACATTTGTTCTTCAACTCTTCCGTCAACAAACTGCGCAAAACTTCGAAGATGCAAACGCTAAAAATTGTTGTCAGTTCACAGATGATCACTACTCGACATAGACCTCGCTAAAGATTTCCAAAAACCGATTTAGGGCTGGCTACGTTCAGATTTTTCTATCAAACTTTACCAAATCATAGGTTCGACATAAGTCTTCTAACAACGCTTGTACTGTTACACGCCGCCAACGACGCCAAACACCATGTTGCCCCATCGGCCAGCATTTCTTCGAAGAATGTTCACTACGCATTGCCACACAAGTTTAGCAATTTTTTGAGTTATATCGGCGGCCTTATTTCTTCAATTATATGCTAATGGTTTATCTTTTTCTTCTTTATGCGTAATGGATTCTCGTAAAATATTTTGGTGATGTCATATTCTTTTTTCTGTTCGTCCCTCTCGAGGGAACAGGTTAAAGTTCGAAGACCATACAGCCTCATTTTTAGTATATGGAATCTTGTATAAATAATGTTTGTTTTGTTCATGTTTCGAATTTTGTATCTAACGTTACCATTCCACTTATCAAATTTACTATCATTTTTAATTTTTTATCTTTATTACTAAACACTTATTATTAACTTATCTAATTTCAATTTATTTCATCTAAATTTTGAAAGCATAATATACATTATTTTGTGTTAGAAATAATGTGCGTTTTATGGCAAAAAAAATTATATAAATTTTTTATGTGACGGATTTTTTATTTTTCATGTTTTCATTATTTTGTTTGTGTTTCTGTATATATACTGATCTAGTTTGAATTTATAAACAACATTATGTATAACATAAACAGCGCTGGAAATGTTACCACCGGTCATAAAGCCATAACTAAATTAAGGAAAGCCGAAATGGCTAGCTATTTTAAATTCATTTCTTACGAAAATTAACGTAACTAAATGTTTTCCGAAGAAATAAAAAAGTTTTTTACGAAAACATTAAGTTTAAATTTGTATACTAATTATTAAGATATCGTTATCATCATCAGCCGATAGAGGTACACTGCTGGAAATAAGCCTCGTCCAAATATTTCCTCTTCGATTGGTCTCGTGTCTGCTCGCATCCAGTGGGTTCGTACGATTCTCACCAATATTAAGATTATTAAGGTTTACTTATTTTAATTCAATATTGTCTTAACTAATTTTTGTATTTTAAATATTTTCATGTTTTTATTATTTATTTTTTGAATATTTCAATAAACTACGATGTACAAAAACTTTATTGGCTTTATAGAATAAATTCCTTTGACTTTTTATCATTAATTAATTATCTCAAAATGTCATTGTAAATCATTTGTTTATAAACTTTATAACCTTTCTACACGTGTTTATGTAGTTTTAAGAAAGTGATAATGCCTAAAATGCAAATAGATGAAGTGTATACAAAAAATGATATGCATCCGATGATCATCAATTTCCAAAATGGATACACGACCAGCGAGTTCCAGCCGACCGAGTGTATGCTGTTACGTGATAGTTCTAGAACAACCATTGCTACACAGTTGAACGACTTTATTTACGCCGGTGAAGAGGAAAAGGAGGATCTGGGAAAGACGATATTGTTGGCACGCAATAAGACATCCGGTAAAGTGCGACTGATTGAAGTGGGTACGGCGGAATTGAAACCTGTAATAAGAGCCGACACAGGGGCGTCAGAACTGTTGGAAACTAGCAATTTGGAGTTGAGCAGGAAGTTCGGATCGAAGAAACAGAAGCAGCAAGTGGAGCAGAGGGAGAAATTGAAACTGAACGTGCAAATAGTCAATGAACAGATGCAAAATGTGACACAAGATATTACTGAAGACACGTTAGATCTCACCTCGTACGAGAAGACAGATTCAGACGACTTCTACGTACCTCCTATAGATAGAGAAGCACAGAAACCAGAACTCGTCTATGCACTTGACAAGATATTAACTGAGAAGGAATACGAGCAGATTTATTCGGAACTGGTTGATAAAGATTACAGCTCCGATATTCCTGCGTGGGTTAACGGCATGATCACCTCGAAGAGAAACGAGAGGCATGTGGTGTTAGGTGTGTACGCAGGCGCATTAGTTAAACTCTACCTGACGATGGTGCGAGAGATAAATAAGAAGATGTTCACAGTTTGCAAATACTCACCGACCCTCAACAATATTATATTATCCAACTTCCTCCTGACCTCGAACGGGAAGCGTACTCGTCCAGCTCAGTATAAAGATAAGGCGTTGTGCCATGCTATAGTGTTCCTGCTGCTGATAAATAATCTCTCTCTGGACATGGATGCTCTGTGCCAAGGCATCAAGTTGACACCTAACACCGCATCGACCAAGTTGAGGGTGACGGGTGCTTCTGTAGTGACGGTCGGTAGCAAGAAGAAGATACAATTGAAAATACCATTGAGGACTAAAACAGTGTTTCGGAGGAAGAGTGCCAAGTTCTAACGGAGTGCCGAGTGGGCCTGGTGGTTACATAAGTTTTGTATCTGTTTGTTTCTATTATATATAATGATCACTTAAAGTCCGGTGTTCAACAATTTTTTTTTTTTAAACAAAGAAATCACTTTAAAAAAAATATTGATATTTAATTAATGAATTAACAACGGGCAGAAGTGGTTGTAATTAATTTGTGGGAGTGAAATGGATATACTGTGTAGGTGGTGAAGAGAGAGAGAGAGATAGAGAGAGCAATGTGTGGATAATTTTTTTATTGAATGAATAGTGATAAAAAAGGGAGAACAGAGATAGAGAGGGAATTAGATAAAAAAAGAGTGGGAAGGAGAGATAAAGATTAGGCAGTGTGGTTGTCGGCTGCAGTAGCTGCTGTGCTGGTACCTAGACGGTCTCCGGCAACAGAGACACTACCACCAGTAATAGCTGCAGCGTCCTTCAAACCGGATCACAGCAATGTCTGCACAGTACTGTGTGTCGGCTGCAATAGGCGCTGCGGCGGTACCTAGACGGTCTCCGGCAACAGAGACACTACCACCAGTGATAGCTGCAGCGCCCTTCAAACCGGATCACAGCAATGTCCGCACAGTACTGTGTGTCGGCTGCAATAGGCGCTGCGGCGGTACCTAGACGGTCTCCGGCGACAGAGACACTACCACCAGTGATAGCTGCAGCGCCCTTCAAACCGGATCACAGCAATGTCCGCACAGTACTGTGTGTCGGCTGCAATAGGCGCTGCGGCGGTACCTAGACGGTCTCCGGCAACAGAGACACTACCACCAGTAATAGCTGCAGCGCCCTTCAAACCGGATCACAGCAATGTCCGCACAGTACTGTGTGTCGGCTGCAATAGGCGCTGCGGCGGTACCTAGACGGTCTCCGGCAACAGAGACACTACCACCAGTAATAGCTGCAGCGCCCTTCAAACCGGATCACAGCAATGTCCGCACAGTACTGTGTGTCGGCTGCAATAGGCGCTGCGGCGGTACCTAGACGGTCTCCGGCAACAGAGACACTACCACCAGTAATAGCTGCAGCGCCCTTCAAACCGGATCACAGCAATGTCCGCACAGTACTGTGTGTCGGCTGCAATAGGCGCTGCGGCGGTACCTAGACGGTCTCCGGCAACAGAGACACTACCACCAGTAATAGCTGCAGCGCCCTTCAAACCGGATCACAGCAATGTCCGCACAGTACTGTGTGTCGGCTGCAATAGGCGCTGCGGCGGTACCTAGACGGTCTCCGGCAACAGAGACACTACCACCAGTAATAGCTGCAGCGCCCTTCAAACCGGATCACAGCAATGTCCGCACAGTACTGTGTGTCGGCTGCAATAGGCGCTGCGGCGGTACCTAGACGGTCTCCGGCAACAGAGACACTACCACCAGTAATAGCTGCAGCGCCCTTCAAACCGGATCACAGCAATGTCCGCACAGTGCTGTGTGTCGGCTGCAATAGGCGCTGCGGCGGTACCTAGACGGTGTCCGGCAACAGAGACACTACCACCAGTAATAGCTGCAGCGCCCTTCAAACCGGATCACAGCAATGTCCGCACAGTGCTGTGTGTCGGCTGCAATGGGCAATACTACTACAAATCCATCAATCAGTTATTGGTACAAAGGACTTTTGAATGGAGGCTTGTGTCTAGCTCTAACGTGTATTTAATATGGAATAAGAATATATATATATATATATTATTTATATTAAATACTCGTATAATGCGAATTAAATAATTGTAAACTTTTTTCTTTATTCCCCCAGACGAGCGGGACGTGCACTCGATATTGAGTGATACGCCTGCCCATAACACAACCGCTAGTTAGGATGTCGTACACTGCACCCATTGCGCTGATATATGTTGGATTTAATTACCACAGTAATTACACTAGCTACAGCGCCATTCAAACCGGATCACAGTAATGTTTGCACGCTGCTATTTGACGGCAGAAATAGGGACTGTGCTGGTACCTAGACGGTCTCTGGCAACAGTACCACCAGTAATAGCTACAGCGTCCTTCAAACCGGATCACAGTAATGTTTGCACAGTTTTGTGTTTGCTGCAACAGGCGCTGCGGTGGTATCTACCTAAGTCTTCGGCAACAGAGACACTACCACTAGTGATATTTACAGCGCCCTTCAAACCGGATCACAGTAATATTTGCGCACTGTTATTTCGCGGCAAAAATATGTTCTGCGGTGGTACCTACATAAACAATCTCCGGCAAATACCTAAGACTTCGTTGCCTCCGTCGGCTGGAGCTGGACACGGTTCTGGTCCAGATGTTCACTGGGCACTGGGGATTCTCCGAGTACCTATACAGGTTTAAGCTCGAGGAGAGTCCCGCGTGCCTCTGTGACCCAGCGGTGGGCCAGACCGTGGGGCACATTATCGCTTCCTGTCCCTTATATGGAAAGGAAAGAACGGAATGCGAGATAGAGACGGGAAGGAGGATAGACGCAGGTGCCATCGCCTCTGTGATGGGTGAAGGCGAAAGTCGCGCAATATTCGTGAAATACTGCAGGAGAGTGGTGGGGAAAGTGTTGGGGGAGAATAGAAGGTAAAAAAGCAAGATATTAAGAAGAAACAAAGGATGGATGGAAAGAACAGGGAACAGAGAAGGAAGAAAGAAAGAAGGAAAAATGCTACAGTGTATGACTTTGTTTCAGGTTTCCCCCCCCTCACCTCTTCAGACGGCGTCTTCACTCTAAGAGGATGGATGGAAGAAGGAAATAGAATGGAGAATGATTGAGATAAGAAATGTGCGCAAGATAAGTATAGGATGAAAGATGATAGGATAAATGATGATAAGTAAGAGAATCAGAGAAACAATAACTGATGTTAAGTGAGTGATAGTAAAAGGCCCTGACCCAGAACACGCAAGGGGGGCGATTTAAAAAAAAAAAAAAAAAAAAAAAAAAAAAAAAAAAAAAAAAAACATACCTAAGACTGCGTTGACATCTGAACACAACATGGCGGCAGATTTACAAAATGGCGGTGGCTGGATACTCCGGCCGAAACCTTACCACCATGAACACTAGAAACGTTGCCATGGAAACGAAGAATATGCCTGCGTGAGGGCTCTTAAGGGTTCCGTTCAACGATAAATAAATAAAATAAAATATACAGCAATTTTATTTGCACACAGATTAAAAATAATCATGATTGAATCAAATCATTCGTTTAAAAAATTTGATTAAAATATCGATTATATATTTATTATTAATATTATTACATATCCATAATTGGCCACCCTTAGTTGAGGAGTGGTGGTGGTGGTGACTTTCCCCATCTGCTGCTGAAGAGTTAAAACCAGAGGTCAGTTCACACCGAGCTGGTGTTTAATTACACCGCAAGCTATCCGGCCGACGGATAGATCAACACATGCCCACTGCTGGACATAGGCCCATCCTATAGATTTTTAAATACAATCCTATTAGCCCACATCCAATGGTTCCGCGCGACATTAATAATTTCAGCCGTCAGATAAATCAATATCAACCTATGGATGCCCACAGCTGGGCATAAGCCCACTCTAAAGATTTGTACACAGTCCTACATACCACATCCAATGGTTCCCCACGACCTTCATTACATTGGTCGACAGATATATCAAACTATGGATGCCCACAGCTGGGCAAACTGACCTCTGATTTCAACACACTACTAACTACTCACATCGACCAGTTCCCCATGAACTTTGCGACGTCGCTCGCCACAGAACCATAGATAGCCAATAAACGCCCACAGCTGGGCATAGACCCACCCCAATATTCTACACAGTACTAACTAATCAGATTCAGCCGTTCCCCGCGACCTTCATGATATCCTTCGTCAGATTAATCATCATCACAGATGCCCACAACTGGACATAGGCCCAACCCAAACAATTGCCCATATAATTATAACACTACCGTCCAAATGCTACATTAAAAAATTACAATCACTTTAAAAAAATAACTACCCTATAGCGCAGCGGCGGGTAGCTCTCTAACGGGGAAGTCCCCGGTTCAATTCCGACGCGATTTTTTTTTTACAACGACCCGAATTTGATGAGACAGACATAAAGTACCCCCATGGCGCAGTAATTAGCCGCTTGCATTCTAGTAACGAATTCGCCGGTTCGATTCCCAAGCCATGTATAGCTTGGTTTCCCACCTGGTCAGCCGTGAAGGTACGAGCGGGCCAACCACTGAGCCACCGGCGTACATCATCAGCACCGACGTCCACTGCTGGACGTAGGCCAGCACGCAAAGGTGTCAACATCGATCCGTCATCCTCCAGACCGTCGGACCACCTAGTGGGGCGGCTGCAAACACCGAGTCTTCCCTGGACGCCATGGTGGACCTTGGTGCTTTATCGGCTGCCAGTCCTTCGAGCGGAGTGTCATAGTATACATATGTCGTCGGGACTTCCCCGTCAACCGCTGCGCCATAGAGTAACGACTTTCCATACAAAAGAAATGTTGCCTTGTGACTCATATGCTATTGAACTCCCGAGCGGCTGGACCGTGAGCCGGTTCCCGAAGGTCTCCGCAGCGATCGGTTCAGCCGAAGGTCCAGTCCATCTCGCACGGCTCCAGCGGTTAACTTCACATATACTAGTTAAAGTACTAAGCGATGAGATCCAAGAGTTACGGAGACATTGGTTCAGTCTTTATGTCATACAGAAGATCCGACGGTTCGATCTTGATGCTGATGGCGGTGGTCTCCGGGTCCATGCCGTCCGCCGCATCCAGTTCGCAGTCGCTCATCACCGCCGTGCAGAACTCGCTCAGCATCATCTTGCTCCTGCAAGCGTCCACCAGCTTGTACCTTAGAACTGCGTACTCCAGAGCGTTGTAGGAGGTGAAGCAAGCGGTGCACGTGAATATTATGGTCTCTCTCGTCTGCTTCAGCTCCTGGAAGGTGCTGTGCTTCACGTCATCGTTGAAGGTCTTTATGCATTCGGCGCATTCCACACTTGTCGCCCTGACTAGCCAGCCGTAGTTAGCCAGCTCCTCCACGTCGAACTCCTCGTGGAACTTCCTGATGTGCCGCTTCAGTGTCTTCCGTGAACTGAAGTCCTTGATGCAGACCACGCAGCGCGGCAGCGTCTTGTGCCTCGTGTTCGACACCAGGTTGAAATGCATCGTTTCGTTGTGGCGGTCGAACTTCTCGTGACCCTTGAAGACCAGGTTGCACTCCTCGCACTTGTATATTTCGTCTTCGGCCAGGTGGTTGGTCTGGAGGTGAGTGTTGAGGGCGTCCATGGAGTCGAAGGAGTCGGAGCAGAGGTCGCAGGGATGGGTGTTCATGTTGAAGGAGTGGACGAGCTTGAGGTGTATCTTGCAGGACTTGGCCGACTCGAAGCGCTTGTGGCAGATGTGGCACTCGGGGAACAGGTTGGAGTCCGGATGTTTGATCCTGACGTGCTTCCGGAGGCTCCGTTTCTCCTTGAAGAGCGTCTCGCACTCTATGCACCTGTAGCGCTGCATGCCCAGGTGGGTGTACTCGATGTGTCTCCGGATGTTCCTCTTGGACTTGAACTGTTTGTCGCAGTAGTCGCACTTGGACCAGGTGGTCGCCGTGTGCACGATCTTGATGTGGGAGGCGAGGTAGTACTTGTTGCCGCAGACCTTGCCGCAGAACTGGCACTCGACCGTCTGCTCGGCGGAGTGCTTCAGCTTCATGTGGTGCTTCAGGGACCTGTCGCTGTAGTACACGCGGCTGCAGTGGCCGCATTTGTAGCAGCCGAGCTCGGTGGATGGGTCCTCGATGTTGCCGCAGGAGAGCACGGAACCGCCGCTTTGCGTCTGCGGATGGAATATCCTCGTGTGGAACTGCAGGCTGGAGATGTCGGTGAACAGCTTGCTGCAGTAGGGGCAAGAGTTCACATCCGGTGGGGGTAGGCAGATCTTCCTGTGCTCCGTCATCGCCTCCCTGCTGTAGAACTTGTTGTAGCAGACGTTGCAGTTGGACAAGTTGTAGTCCCTGTCGTGACACACCCTCATGTGATCCTTGAGTTCGCATGCACTGGAAAATGAGTCCCTGCAGAACTCGCAGCTGATGAAGTTCCTCCTGCTCTGTGAGCCCCTCATTATCTTAAGTAGTGATCTCCTGCAGTACTCGTAGAAATCTTGAAAGGTGTGATCCAGTTTAATATGCTGGCGCAGTAGCGGCTCCTGGCTGAAGGTTTTGTCACATTTGCTGCAAGGGAACACTGGTGTTAACTTCAAGTTGGGCATGGAGTCTACTGGACCGTGGTTCCCCTGACTGCGGCAGTTGGCGATGTGATGGTTGATTCTATCATTGCCATACACTGTCTCGTAGCAGTTTTGGCAATTGAGCCGCGGTGGACTCTTCGAGTTGTGGCGGGTTTTCTCGTGCCTCCTCAGGCTCTGGTTCGAAGTGTACACCTTGGGGCAGGAGCCGCACCTGTACTGGCCCCTCTCGCCGTGGTACATCTCCACGTGACGCTTCAAGTTCCTGTTGTTCGTGTAGACTTTGTCGCAGAGTTTGCATTTGATCATACCCTTCTCCGTGAGCTGGTGGGTGGACAGGATGTGGGCGATGAGCGATTGTTTCCCCTTGAACATCCTTTTGCACTCATCGCAGGTTGGGTACACCGCGTGCGGGTTGTGGAGCTGGTTCGTGTGCCTCTTGAGGTTCCTCTCCGTGGTGAACGTCTTCTCGCATATTTTACACCTGATATCGGGCCTAGCGCCTTGCAGGTGCACGGTGATCATATGCGAGGAGACGTTCTGCTTCCTCGTGAATATCCTGCCGCACAGGTCGCACTCGGGGAAGGGCTGCCCGTGCCTGTTGTGGCCGCGGCTGAGGTGCAGCTGCAGGCCGGCCGGGCTGCCGAACCTCTGGTCGCATATTTCGCAGTAGCACGACGTGTTCAGGTGGTAGTTCTCTATGTGGGCCTGAAGGTTGTACTTCCTCGTGAAGTTGCGATTGCAGTAATCACACACGAACACCGTTTGACCTTGAAACATATCTCCAACCTGTAAACAATAGCATTCTTAGACATGTGATATCCACCGACCTCCTCTTAACCTATGAGGTTAATGAAGCACCCTGACTCTCACCTTGTGGAAGGAGGCTCTATATCCCAGCAGTGGGAACAATAAAAGGGCTGTCTATTAATTTCTTATTACATACAAAAATAGCGAACATTATGATTATGTTTACCATGAAAAGCTATGACATGGTCATCCTCAAACATCCGGCAGCGGCATGAGGACAGAAAATACTGTTGTATCGAGGAACTGCATCCAGCTCCAGCAAACTATTTGAAAAAAATTGAAATTAATCATCCATTTAAATAAATATCAGCTGTCTGATCAGTCGATGACCAGAGCTGTCAAATAAACCAGATAGCTCGCTAGTAAGTATTTTGGAATTGCTTGATTTAATACTGTCTTCTGCCGTTTACCATCATAATGACATACAGCAGGTGTTCATCTCTTCGCTGACAATATTCAGCTCATTAGGACAAAGTATTTCCAACTTCAACCTTTATGAGAACATTGATGGAATGGAACCAGTATCTCGACATCAGTATTTCCATCTTCATATGGGAATCTTCTTGAGAATAGGCAACTCGCAGAAGCACATTACTACCTAGATTACATCTCTGCCTATGATCAGGTGGAATCGTAGTATAGACGGCTTGAAATATTATTAAAAAAAGTACTGGTTCTATTACCAGCTGGTAAACCTTCTTCCGGAGAAGAAACATATCTCACTACTAATATTTATATTCAAGAATTGAAACGACAGACATTTTCATATTACTATGGATTGATGGATTTGAGAAGTCGGAAGTGTTACCGCTACACTGAAAATTTACCATCAGGTGAATTGCAAACCAGGATTTCATATCGAAACAGGCATAGGTGGTGTGCATTACCATGTTCATGATTGAAAAGCACTAGAGCTATTATATAACAATTATCGGCATAATTAGAACATCAGAACATCACTGATTATAGCATTCAATATGTTTAGTTTTATGATGTTGATTGCTGTGTGGAACAGTGCTATAGAGGACGGATGAGGATGGCAAGGGATCAACAGGCATGGAAAAATTAACAGGAGGCCTGTCTGAAGATAGGCACTGCAAAGATGAAACAGAATAGATAGTTTTATGCTGTTGAGTGATGTAGGGCATGGTACAAACATCTTGACTAACGCCACCTTGATTAGCCGAACTCGGAAACATTCCATCTCCAACAGATACAATAATCCTATCGACAACACAGTACTCTTATAACATATTTACAAATCTCTCAAATACCATGTCTTCCCTGTATAACATGTGGATTACCCCGAGTCTCTGTTAGAATTATTTTATTATCATCATCCTCAGCCAATAGACATCAACTGGACATATCCATAACAGCCAATTTACGTCCCCACTGTTAAGGCACAGACCTACTCTCAATGTGAGGGTGATAGACCACAGTTAGCACACAAGCCCAATGCGGATTGGTGACTTCACACACACCTTAGAATGTATTCTAATCCATGTGCAGGTTTCCTCGCGATGTTCTCCTTCACCGTCTGTATTCCGCTGTCGTTACTAAAGTTCACAAATGTACATAACTTAAATATTAAAGTCATTGGTACATGCTAAGATTCAAACCTGGGACCTTCGGAATGAAAGCCACATGCTCTAACCATTAGGCAGGCAAGCTACTGCTGGACATAATGCAGTACCCTTTACACCCCGTAAAAAAACTTCTAAGGTTTTGTTCTTAGTATGATTTAGAGCCCCTTTAAAGAGAAACGATAAATGTAAATCATTTATACATAACATTGCAAATGTCGCATGAGCATCTTTTACTTGAATGCTCATACAAAGACTTCTAAATGTACATCAAGTTATATATGGAATTAATATATATATATATATATATTGTATTTAATTATTCTTTTATTATCAATCCTAAAACAAAATACATACTGTTACATGGAAAATATATTTCCGTTATCAATGAATATTTACAACGATAATAAAGATAAAGATAGCATTTATTGCTAGAAATTTACAACAGATAGGCAATTTAACAAAATCATTACACTCTATATGTTTTAATTTCTTAATGAGTTAATTTAAGTGTTCTTTGCAAAAATAATAGTTATAAGTATTTAGAATCAAAAAATGAAGCTGATTTACTAAGAATATAAAATTATAAATAAGAGTAAATAGTTCATTGTTTAAATAAACTCTCACTCTAGTCAGTAGAAATAGTGTGCCAGAGAAAAGGTTGTAAAAAGCAAATTAATTAATATTAGAGTTTAAGACTGTGACGATCGAAGCGGAGATTTTTGGGGGAAACCTAAGTCCAGCAGTGAACATCTATCGCCTGATGATAATAATGAATTTAAGACCAGAATATTCGTTTTGGGCGCTATGTTGGTATTTATTTTAAAAATATATAAAATAATCTATACACATAATATATTGGAATTTTATTCTAAAGCCATTAAATTTAAATTTCTTTTACACGAGTCTTTTTTTATTTTATTGCATGACTGTTATCAGTTCTTAGCTGTATGTATTACGTTAGCATGTAAATATTCCGGCATAGGTGCGGTCAGCGGAACTTTAAAATTCAAAATCAATATTATCATACTTCTCGTGCTGGATAAATATACCCGTAGGCTATAACAAGATTTTGTGCCGATGGAAGTAAACTCAGAAATATGTTATAAAATATGTATTAAATAATGTACCTGCTACAATACATTAATATCTACTTACATTAATATGTAACTTTACTTCATATTGCCGTTATAGTTCGGTTTAAAACAAAATGATCTATTCTTCATATTCTGAATAAATAAAGTTTTGTAATTATTTTTGTTACGTACATTATTTTGTTTTTTATTATTTATTTATAACAAAATATTATTTTTCACAAGCGTAAATGTCACGTTTGACTGTCAGTTTGCCGGAGACCTAGGGTTGGCTTGGGCTGTATCCATAGACTAAATCTCATATTAGATATACAATAGCATATATATAATATAATACAGTAGATATGACCTAGGGTTTTTCTTTCATTGTCAATAGGAAATATTAAGAGGTTTTTAATAATAGTTTCATGATGTAAATATATTAAAAGTAAATAAATATATTTTATAAACTTAACAGGAGTAGTCTTTTATATACCTTTTATTTTACTTTCTTGATAGACTGAATGGAGTAATAAATTTTTTTTATATTCTTACAATAAACCGAAATCGAAAAAGGTGTTGTGTTTAAATTTTGTACAACATTGAATAAATAAAATGATATTGAATTTACACAAAAAAATTAAACCATTATTTTTTAACATCATTAAATTAGAAAATGTAAATGACATGAAAAAGAGTTTTCGAAAATCAATAATTATAAATTTCCTATTTTATTACATAAGTTTATATGTATCAGAAATATCTATGTAGACTCGTCATGTTAAGTCTCTGGAACTATAAGGTCTGGATATATAAAATTAGATATGAATTTTTATTTTACCGAGTGTAGCCCAACTACGAATGGGTTTTACCAAAATTTTACCTTCAAAAAAGGATGCGGGGACAATAATAACGAGATGGAGTTCGGGAGCGGCGGGTTACATTCGAAACTATTAGACGTAGAGAATCAAAACTTGGTAAAGATATTACTTCCATCATTTAGAAGTCAGCTAAAAATGGATTTTCAAAATTCCTTCCCTGAGAGGAGTTGCGGCGGTGTTAAGACCATCAACGCGGGTGGGAACAGTTAGGAGAAAACTTCAATATAGGAGTGCATATTTATAAAAAAAAACTGACTTGGCTATGACATTTATGATCTACAATCTATGGATTCTCTCATTCGCATTTGTATTACGGTAATATGGCGCCGGTTTGCAAATTTTGATTAAGATTTCCAGAATAACTTAGCTTCGTTAAATCGCCATTAAGTTTAATTAGTAAATTCTTGTGATAGAAAGATTTAGTTATACAACGGCAATGTCCAACGACATTTGTAGAATTTGTTTAAATATGAATGTGCGTATGTTTACTTTGAAAAACACTGTTCTTCAAAATTTATACGAATTACTAATGGGAGGATACGACGGTTGTGTAAGTATTTGATACTGAAACATAATTATTCATTTCATTACTACATATACATTAATTTATTGCATATTCTTTGGTACAAATGGCCGTCCTTAAGATTTTGGTTTTTAACCGTTACCTAGCTATAATTTATGACCATTCTCACTTAGAATTGTCTTTTTGTATTCTTTTATCTACAAGCTATGCTCTTCTTTACGGAAAGCCTCCGTGCAGTGTCTTGTATAGTGACTAGGTGGTTCAAAAATTTTTTTGTCTACCGCCTTATTTAATTAACCAAGTTCATTAATATTGTAAAATAATGTTGGTATTAGTATCAATAGGTGCATAATTTATTATGTATATTTGTATTATAATTTTTCTTCTTTTCTTTCATTTGTATGTATTGATATGTTGAAGGTTACTGTGACGAATATTACAAAACTTGTGCGATGGGTAGTTGTTTAGTTTTTTTTACTTTTCTTGTTCAATAGGTTTAGAGCAAGAGATTTACAGTTTGATCTTTCTATCTTTTGGTTTTGTATTAGTTTATTGCACTAGCTGCTTCGAGCTGTTATTTTTACCTAAAATTAGATTTTAGTTTTGTTACAAATCTTTGTAAGTGTGCCTATGTTTATGGGAGTAAATTTAAGTATATCTATTCATTATTTTGGAACACCAACATTGCTCCTGGAATCTTGTCACTGTTCCTGGAAAATAAAATTTAGTGTTCAATAACACAGTATTGATATTTATATTTCTTCTATTATTTTATGAATATATCTACCTACCTACATTCATTTTCTAACAAAAGAGCATTGTTATAAAACAAATTTTGAATGTTTATATTTGTTAGTAAAATGTGCAGTTGTTTGAAAATAATCCGATTTGCTATCTCCTGAGAGTATTCTAGAATATTAATAAAATATTATGTTTATATTCCGTGTGCGGGGTACTGGTTGAAATATTCTATTTTCACTTTGCCGTTGGTGTGTTGTTGTTTTTTTTGATGGTGATCTCGCCGCAGTTCTTTTGACAACTATAGCGGCATCATCGAAGTCAGGGCTCGCGGATCTGGTATCCGCCAGCTAAAATAATATAAAAATAAAACTAATATATAAAAGGGAAAGGAGAAGGGTGAGAAGATATTGGATGCGGATGGGTCGAAGGATCGGATAGTGCTATGGAGGGAGAGGCAAGGGGGAGGGGGAGGTGTGTTGTAAGAGTCCAATATGTATGTATGCTATGAGCAGCAGGAGTTTTCTATAATTTTTAATGGTGATGTTTAACATTTGTGTGATTTTTATTTATGTTGTCGCATGTTTCAAAATCCTAAAATTAATGTTGGCTTTTATTACAGATGAATGGTGATGGTGAGCCAGTGATGGCCTGTTTCATGTGCTTTGCAAGATTAAAGAGATGCTCTCATCTACAGCAACAGGCTATCAAATCCAACGAGATCCTCCATCAGCTGGTTAGAGGTGGAACGGTATTATATATTCTCTTGATCTAATACTTGGAACATTGCTTTTAAAATTTACAACGCTTGTCCTGCATTATGCGATCTATATCTTCTGTGTGCTGGTGGTAGATCTTTGTCAAATTTTTATCCCTATGGCAACATTTATTCAGACGAAGATGCTGCGGTAATATTTTTTTTCTTCTACAATATGACATGAGAAAGAGACATTCCCTTGATAAGTACTGTATTATATATCTCAACATACCCTTCTCTTCTTCTTCCTCCTGCCTGTTTCCCAGCTATGTGGGGTCGGCACAGTATGTACTTCTCTTCCACATCCCTCTATCAGCCGCCATATCTAAATTCACACTCGTCTTACACATGTCATGTTTCACAAAATCCATCACACTCTCCTCGGTCTTCCTCTACCCTTATAACCATCCAGGTTCATTCTCATTACTTTTTTAGTTATATGTCCTCCATCCCTCCGCATAACATGCCCATACCATGCTAACCTTTCAAATATACCCTTCTAAATTGTCTAATTAGATTTTTTTTTGTTGAGGGTAGTATGAAAATATTTGTCATTTGCATTTCACTATCTAGCGGAATATATTTAACAACATATATAGAAACAACGTTGTGGTATCATAACATACCGATACACCAACTTCGTGACATGCTTACCCTGCACCACGTCGAGCTCATCTTCTTAACACATATGTTACCTGAGTAATTTCATTTGGAACAGATCCCCTGAAGCGGCAACTCGGTGTATTAAATAAACTATCATCTTTTATATTGTAGTTTGTACAATCTCCGGACAATACATTAGTCACTGGTCAGACATACCAGACCACACCCACCTACCATCTCCATCTGGATCCAGTTCATGAAGTTGAAATGGAGATTGACTGCAAAACTGAAGACATTATTTTTCCATCAGCTCCTAAAGAGGATGAAAATGGTGATGATGAGGCTGCGGCAGCACCAGGTATGAATATATGAGACTTAATATTGGATAATATTTATTTATCCAATAAGATGTAGTGTTGGGAGTTCTCCCCACAAGGTGAATCGATGAGCTGGTGAGAATTGCAGGAAGCATGATCGATGCGGAGATCTTTGGGAGAGGCCTATGTCCAGCAGTGGATGTCTATTGGCTGATGATGAATGAGCTAATACTGGACTGCTTGACAGTAGAGATATGAATGTGGTGAACGGCTAAATCCATATTAACTTGATGAAGAAATTGGTTGAAAGGCGACCATGATGTATCAAAAATAACACATACATCAACCAGCGCAGCTGATAAATGACTCCTTATGAGAGGAAGCTCATGACTACCACCAGTGGAAAAATGGAGAAGGTTGATATTATAAAATATAATAACAACCCTCTCCATACATATAAATATTTACCTGATCTATTTCCATTGGTTCTAGGTTCACCAGTTAACACAGAATTTATGAGGACCCATCATGGTGGACAATCAGATTCTGATGATGACCTACCTCTCATTGCTATTGGTTCGAATGCTAAAAAGAAAAAAGCTGCCACCAATGCAAAGAAACAGCGGAAGGATAAAAATGAGGACGGTAGGTCTCAACGTATACTGTCTGATCTCGGTAATCTGTAAGAACTGCTATGAACCATCCCGCAGCAAAATCCGTGTCCTGGACTTTGGAGCTGGATGTTCACCTGATGGTAATAAGATATGCTCGTACAAAACAATGTGGAGGTAGTTAAGATTTTATATGCTGCACCAGATTGTGTTCGTTGTCTTGAGATGTGAGATATTAGGTCCTGTTACCCCAGTAACTACACTAGCTGCAGCGCCCTTCAAACCGGATCACAGTACATTCACACTTTTGTTTCTCGAGTGCATTAGAAGCTGCGGTGATACCTACTTTTTTTTTCGGAGTGAAACCTTCGAAAAGCTGAACCCCTTGGTAAAATTAGAGTTATATGGAGATTTTTACCCACTAAAACCTTCGCGGTGGTCAACTTCAGTGTCTGGAGAGGTCACGGGATCTGCGTTCGGATCGACAGCCCTGGATGGTGGTACCTACCTAGATGATCTCCGGCAACAGATCCCTTTAGTAAAAGTGTTCCAGTGGTTAGTTATTGTGGGACATAACCCTAACATCCCTGGAAGTTGGGTATCTCCGACCATCATCCAACTCTAATTCCAAAAAAAAAAATATGTTGGCTTGTGCTCATCCAGGGTATCCTAACTCTCCAGACAAGTAGTTATCACTAATTGTAACTTCTTTTACCAGATTTCAAAGTGGACGCAAAAGAGATTGAGTTGACGGAGGAGGAGCAACGGCTGGAACTGCTTAGTAGGGCTAGCTCGGAGAACTATTTGAACTCGCCATACAAATGTGAGAAGTGTTACAAGGGCTTCGTCCATCCACAGGCGTTCAGCAACCACATGGAGAAGCACGACCAGGTGGGTGGTAGACCGGTGAAAGCTAAGAGTTTATGGTCTGTGGAAGGTGATAGATCATAGAAGGCATTGGTGATGGATGGATGGCAGGAGGTAGTGACCTATGGAAGGTACCAAGGATGTCGGTGGATGATAGGAGTTAATGGGCAAAAGATGGTGCAGGACGGTGGAAGACAATGATGTGCTTCAGCATTGAAGATATTGCTAAAAGTTATTTCGCAAGGGTGATGAGCTTCATGCATCTTTAATATTTTTTTCTTCAACAAAGCGGAGACATGAGCCAGTACCTTCACTTGATAGTAAGTGATACGCCTATAAGGTGGCGCTAGAGGATGGCATAGACTACACCACATTGTCCTCATCACCTGACAGCATAAGATGTTGTCTCCTTACCCCAATAATTACAATAGCCACAACATCCTTCAAACCGGAACAATGTTCGCACACAATTGTTTGCGGGTAGGTACAGGCACTGCGTTGGTATCTGCCTGTACGGTCTCTGACGAATGAGACCTACCACCAGTAAAGAATATCCTGACCAGCATCCTGCTGGTGAGTGGTAGCATGCAAACACTATCATGGGTCCTTGAAACTCATGATGATGATAGCAAGTATCTGATCGTATCAATACAGCGCTAGTTGAGACGATATACACTGCATCTATATGATTTTCTTCCAAGCTGGAGGTCCTTCGCGCCGGATAACAGCAACATGTTCCATATATATGGCATGGCGGCTGGTGGTGGTACGTAGACGGTATCCGGTTCATGGGATCTACCGTCAGTACATGTGTAAATTGTTGTACGTCCGCAGAGTAGTGGGCCGCACGAGTGCGGCGTGTGTCGGCTGCGCTACGGCGGCGCGCGGCAGCTGCGCGCGCATGTCGCGTCGGCGCATGCGCGTAGGTACGCCTGCGTCAAGTGTCCGCACCGCTCGCACACCAGGTCTGTCAACTCCTCGCTTTATTAACTATCAGAAAAAAAACATTAAATTAACAATTACTGGTGGTAGTGTCTCCGTTGTCGGAGACTGTGTAGGTACGAACGCAGCGCCTATTGCAGCCGACACACAGTACTGTGCGGACATTGCTGTGATCCGGTTTGAAGGGCGAAGGGCGCTGTAGCTATCACTGATGGCAGTGTCTCTGTTGCCGGAGACCGTCTAGGTACCACCGCAGCGCCTACTGCAGCCGACACACAGTACTGTGCGGACATTGCTGTGATCCGGTTTGAAGGACGCTGTAGCTATTGCTGGTGGTAGTGTCTCTGTTGCCGGAGACCGTCTAGGTACCACCGCAGCGCCTATTGCAGCCGACACACAGT
>JARDWD010000680.1:0-42178 GCA_029034505.1 Ornithoptera priamus
CCGCAGCGCCTATTGCAGCCGACACACCGTACTGTGATCCGGTTTGAAGGGCGCTGTAGATAATGAAATTAAGTAAAGAGACTCAACATCTTATACTTCCGACGTATACAATATGGTGCAATGTATACCACCGGAACTAGCGCCATGTTGTCAAGCACGGGCGTATCACTTACCATCAGGAGATTGTCTCTCTACTCTCATCTCGCTTATGTTACTATTACTCTCTGTACTGTATAACAACCATGTGCTCTTAATTCAGGAATCGAAGCGGAAGCTGTGATGCTGGGGCAGGCGATCAGCATGCTGCTTCCGAAGGTGGTCGGCTACAGACTGATCGGGGAGCTGAACCCGCTGGCCACGTCCACGGATCTGGTGCTCACAATTACTAAGGTATATACAGGTGATGGTTTGATTGACTTCGTGTGGGAGGTTGGTTAGTACGTCCGTCCGTACCGTCGCCGCTCAGAGTGACGAACGACATCTTTTGGTGGGGTAAATATTTGTACTCGCATACTGTTAATGGATCATCGTCGTCATCGTCATCGTTATTATCGTCATCGTTATCATCGTCATCGTCGTCGTCGTCGTCATCGTCATTGTCATCATCGTGATCATCATCGTCATCGTCGTCATTGTCATCATCGTCGTCATCATCGTCATCGTCATCGTCATCGGTATCGTCATCGTCATCGTCATCGTCGTTGTCATCGTCATCGTCGTTGTCATCGTCATCGTCATCGTCATCATCGTCATCGTCATTGTCATCATCGTCGTCATCATCGTCATCGTCATCGGCATCGTCATCGTCATCGTCATCGTCATCGTCATCGTCGTTATCATCGTCATCGTCGTCGTCGTCGTCATCGTCATTGTCATCATCGTGATCATCATCGTCATCGTCGTCATTGTCATCATCGTCATCGTCATCGTCACCGTCATCGTCATCGTCATCGTCATCGTCATCGTCATCGTCATCGTCACCGTCATCGTCATCGTCATCGTCATCGTCATCGTCATCATCATCGTCATTGTCATCGTCATCGTCATCGTCATCGTCATCGTCATCGTCGTTGTCATCGTCATCGTCGTTGTCATTATCGTCATCGTCATCGTCGTTGTCATCATCGTCATCGTCGTTGTCATCATCGTCATCGTCATGGTCATCATCATCATCAGCCGACAGACGTCCACTGCTGGACATAGGCTTGGTTTTCTCCTCTCTTATTTAACTAACAAGCTGATCCCTCGAGCCGGATCATTTGTTTGCGCACCGCTGCAGACAGCGGTAGAGACAAACAGACCGCGACATCCGCGTTGCCCCGCAGCGGCTGCGCGGGCTGGGCGTGGTGGGCAAGTTCGTGGAGTTCTTCGGGCCCGGTGTCGCCGCGCTGAGCATCGCGGACCGCGCGACCGTCGCCAACATGTGCCCGGAGTTCGGCGCGACCGTCGCCCACTTCCCCGTGGACGCGCGCACGCTGCAGTACCTCGCGCAGACGAGTGAGTCACACACCCCACACCAGCGACCTGCTTCTCTACCACCATCATTGCTCATTCAAGCGACGGAACAGTCCACCTGATGGTAAGTGATACGCCTACTCGTAACAACAAGGTGTTAGTTGGGATGATATATATAGCCACCGCATTGCGCTCGACTCAGACATATGTCGATTCTCGTTACCCCAATAATTACACTAGCTACAGCGCCCTTCAAACCCGAACACAGTAACAGTTAAAAGTCC
Organism: Ornithoptera priamus; assembly: GCA_029034505.1. Classification (NCBI taxonomy): domain Eukaryota; kingdom Metazoa; phylum Arthropoda; class Insecta; order Lepidoptera; family Papilionidae; genus Ornithoptera; species Ornithoptera priamus. The sequence continues at coordinate 1,740 of JARDWD010000680.1, forward strand.
AATCAAATAATGACTATATTGCCAAAGATGTGTTTTCAAGATATCAATAGATGCTGGTTACTGGTGGTAGTGTCTCTGTTGTCGGAGACCGTCTAGTTACCACCGCAGCGCCTATTGCAGCCGAAAAACAGTAGTGTGTAGACATTACTGTGATCCGGTTTGAAGGATCATTAGCTATTACTGCGGGTAGTGTCTATGTTGCGAGAGACCATCTAGTTACCACCGCAGCGCCTATTACAGCAAACAAACAGTATTGTGCGGAAATTACTGTGATGCGGTTTAAAAGGCGCTGTAGCTATTGTTATTATGCTGCTATTGTAATTACTGGGGTTACGAGACTCAATGTGTTGAGGCGACGTGTACAATGCGGTGCTGTGTATAACATCCTAACTAGCGCCACGTTTGATATGCGCAGGCGTATCACTTAATATTACGTGAAGATCCCGCTGGTGTCGTTTCGTGGAACAAATAAAAAGAGAGAAAGCAACGCAACTCTATCCCGGGTTAAAAATAATATTGCTTCTTTCTCTTACAAGATCGCTCCGATGCCAAGATCAAGATCATCGAAGCCTACCTTCGCGCCACCAAGCAGTTCCGGGACTACACCAACCCACACGAGGATCCCATCTTCTCGGAAGTAAGGACACTACATCCACTTAATCCATATCGTGTTTAGCAACGGATACCATCTTCGTCCAATGCTGGACTTCTTCATGGAAGCATCATGGACTGCATTCAACTGAAAGCCGGGATGTTGGCAACAAATCCAAAAGCTACAGCGACTTATGACTACAATCTCTTTAGAATTAGTAAACACTAGTAGTAACTCCAGTAGACCCTTGAATATCTATCTTACCCCCTCCCCATTTGCCTCCTTAGGCAGAGGAACCTGGCGCCGCGACCGACAAGGGCCATCGGTCCGGCGCCCCCCTTGGAAAGGGTTCCTGGGGCGTATCTGGCGACGTGTCTCGTACTCCGACGCGTCGCCGTTCAGTGATAGGGATTTTCTCAATTGGGAGGGATGCTTCACATCCCTCCCCGAGGCGGGCCCGTTCGATCCGGGCACCGAACGGGGGTTGCGGAAGAACTGTTTAAAGCGTTATCCTGCGACCCTCGTGCGTTCCTTGCGATGTGATGGAATACCGTGTGAAGCTTTTTAGTCGGTTGGAGTCCGACACTACCCCACCACCGGCCCAGTATTGGTACGGGGTAGGCGTTCCGTTAGCATTTTGTTACACACGTTAATAAAAAAAAAACCCTTCCCCATCACCGTTCTCTACTCTGCATCCTCTTCCCACTTACTGGCTGCTCATTCTTACTGTCTTCAATCTTCCGATAATTTTCCCAGCGTCTTCCCTATCTTCGCCTGCTTACAGCAACCACCAGCTGGTTCCCACTAAGAGCCAACGTCGAATTTCCAGGTGGTTGAGCTGGACCTTGCGACAGTGGTGACGTCTGTGAGCGGACCCAAGCGCCCTCAAGACAGAGTGTCTGTTGCCGTCATGAAAAAGGATTTCAGCGAATGTCTCACAAACAAGGTAAGTGACATATTACAGAGCGAGTGGTCGCTGTGGTTACCAGCGCTACAGAAACACGACACACACACACACACAAACACATTGCAAATATCTAGACTGTCGCTTCAACCCTGGCTGGAGAAGCACCTAAAAAATATCCACCGTAATGTCTCCTAGCTCATCGCTAGCCAATAAGGTCTTAAATCCAACGCTGGTGCCGGTACTGATGGTATTAACACGAAAACCTTAACGTGCAAAAACGTTACACGAACTCACGCCATGTATATAACAAATGTCTCGAAATTGAAGTATTCCCTGACTCCGTGAAACTAGCAAAAGTCTCGCCAGTGTATAAATCTGAACACAAAAATGATCCAAAGCAACTATCGCCCAAATCGGTCCCGCCTGTATTATCGAGGGTTTTCGAAAACGTTATCTATAACAGTTTTTTTTTAAAAAAAAAACTTAATAAGTTATATATATAAAAAACAATACGGCTTTAGGTCGAAATCAAATACCTTCTCGAGAGTAGTCGATATAGTGACAAAAATCGAAGTACAAATATGTCAAAGAAATGTAGCCTTTGGAATATTTATGGACCTGAGAAAGGCAATTGAGACGGTTAGTCATTGCTTACTTCTCATTAAGTTATAAGATTTGGAGTCACTCGAACTGCGTATAGCATGATTGAGTCCTGTCTATCAAACCGGTTTCAAGTTGTTCAGATTGGACAGGAACGAAAGTGATCTCATGCCAATAACCTATGGCGTACCACAAGGATCGTTGCTGGGATCGCTGCTTTTTGAATTTGAATTGTGTACATGTCTACTGAGCGGGTGATCGCTGTGTTTAACAGATATATTAGAAACACGACATTGACACAAACACATTGTAAATATGGAGTAAAACACATCTCGGCGACTGTATCTGCTATCTGCAGCTATCACACACCCAGTGACAGAATTGTGTACATGTCTACTGAGCGGGTGATCGCTGTGTTTAACAGATATATTAGAAACACGACATTGACACAAACACATTGTAAATATGGAGTAAAACACATCTCGGCGACTGTATCTGCTATCTGCAGCTATCACACACCCAGTGACAGAATTGTGTACATGTCTACTGAGCGGGTGATCGCTGTGTTTAACAGATATATTAGAAACACGACATTGACACAAACACATTGTAAATATTGAGTAAAACACATCTCGGCGACTGTATCTGCTATCTGCAGCTATCACACACCCAGTGACAGAATTGTGTACATGTCTACTGAGCGGGTGATCGCTGTGTTTAACAGATATATTAGAAACACGACACTGACACAAACACATTGTAAATATGGAGTAAAACACATCTCGGCGACTGTATCTGCTATCTGCAGCTATCACACACCCAGTGACAGAATTGTGTACATGTCTACTGAGCGGGTGATCGCTGTGTTTAACAGATATATTAGAAACACGACATTGACACAAACACATTGTAAATATTGAGTAAAATACCTCTCGGCGACTGTATCTGCTATCTGCAGCTATCACACACCCAGTGACAGAATTGTGTACATGTCTACTGAGCGGGTGATCGCTGTGTTTAACAGATATATTAGAAACACGACATTGACACAAACACATTGTAAATATGGAGTAAAACACATCTCGGCGACTGTATCTGCTATCTGCAGCTATCACACACCCAGTGACAGAATTGTGTACATGTCTACTGAGCGGGTGATCGCTGTGTTTAACAGATATATTAGAAACACGACATTGACACAAACACATTGTAAATATGGAGTAAAACACATCTCGGCGACTGTATCTGCTATCTGCAGCTATCACACACCCAGTGACAGAATTGTGTACATGTCTACTGAGCGGGCAATCGCTGTGTTTAACAGATATATTAGAAACACGACATTGACACAAACACATTGTAAATATGGAGTAAAACACATCTCGGCGACTGTATCTGCTATCTGCAGCTATCACACACCCAGTGACAGAATTGTGTACATGTCTACTGAGCGGGTGATCGCTGTGTTTAACAGATATATTAGAAACACGACACTGACACAAACACATTGTAAATATGGAGTAAAACACATCTCGGCGACTGTATCTGCTATCTGCAGCTATCACACACCCAGTGACAGAATTGTGTACATGTCTACTGAGCGGGTGATCGCTGTGTTTAACAGATATATTAGAAACACGACATTGACACAAACACATTGTAAATATGGAGTAAAACACATCTCGGCGACTGTATCTGCTATCTGCAGCTATCACACACCCAGTGACAGAATTGTGTACATGTCTACTGAGCGGGTGATCGCTGTGTTTAACAGATATATTAGAAACACGACACTGACACAAACACATTGTAAATATGGAGTAAAACACATCTCGGCGACTGTATCTGCTATCTGCAGCTATCACACACCCAGTGACAGAATTGTGTACATGTCTACTGAGCGGGTGATCGCTGTGTTTAACAGATATATTAGAAACACGACATTGACACAAACACATTGTAAATATGGAGTAAAACACATCTCGGCGACTGTATCTGCTATCTGCAGCTATCACACACCCAGTGACAGAATTGTGTACATGTCTACTGAGCGGGTGATCGCTGTGTTTAACAGATATATTAGAAACACGACACTGACACAAACACATTGTAAATATGGAGTAAAACACATCTCGGCGACTGTATCTGCTATCTGCAGCTATCACACACCCAGTGACAGAATTGTGTACATGTCTACTGAGCGGGTGATCGCTGTGTTTAACAGATATATTAGAAACACGACATTGACACAAACACATTGTAAATATGGAGTAAAACACATCTCGGCGACTGTATCTGCTATCTGCAGCTATCACACACCCAGTGACAGAATTGTGTACATGTCTACTGAGCGGGTGATCGCTGTGTTTAACAGATATATTAGAAACACGACATTGACACAAACACATTGTAAATATGGAGTAAAACACATCTCGGCGACTGTATCTGCTATCTGCAGCTATCACACACCCAGTGACAGAATTGTGTACATGTCTACTGAGCGGGTGATCGCTGTGTTTAACAGATATATTAGAAACACGACATTGACACAAACACATTGTAAATATGGAGTAAAACACATCTCGGCGACTGTATCTGCTATCTGCAGCTATCACACACCCAGTGACAGAATTGTGTACATGTCTACTGAGCGGGTGATCGCTGTGTTTAACAGATATATTAGAAACACGACATTGACACAAACACATTGTAAATATGGAGTAAAACACATCTCGGCGACTGTATCTGCTATCTGCAGCTATCACACACCCAGTGACAGAATTGTGTACATGTCTACTGAGCGGGTGATCGCTGTGTTTAACAGATATATTAGAAACACGACATTGACACAAACACATTGTAAATATGGAGTAAAACACATCTCGGCGACTGTATCTGCTATCTGCAGCTATCACACACCCAGTGACAGAATTGTGTACATGTCTACTGAGCGGGTGATCGCTGTGTTTAACAGATATATTAGAAACACGACATTGACACAAACACATTGTAAATATGGAGTAAAACACATCTCGGCGACTGTATCTGCTATCTGCAGCTATCACACACCCAGTGACAGAATTGTGTACATGTCTACTGAGCGGGTGATCGCTGTGTTTAACAGATATATTAGAAACACGACATTGACACAAACACATTGTAAATATGGAGTAAAACACATCTCGGCGACTGTATCTGCTATCTGCAGCTATCACACACCCAGTGACAGAATTGTGTACATGTCTACTGAGCGGGCAATCGCTGTGTTTAACAGATATATTAGAAACACGACATTGACACAAACACATTGTAAATATGGAGTAAAACACATCTCGGCGACTGTATCTGCTATCTGCAGCTATCACACACCCAGTGACAGAATTGTGTACATGTCTACTGAGCGGGTGATCGCTGTGTTTAACAGATATATTAGAAACACGACACTGACACAAACACATTGTAAATATGGAGTAAAACACATCTCGGCGACTGTATCTGCTATCTGCAGCTATCACACACCCAGTGACAGAATTGTGTACATGTCTACTGAGCGGGCAATCGCTGTGTTTAACAGATATATTAGAAACACGACATTGACACAAACACATTGTAAATATGGAGTAAAACACATCTCGGCGACTGTATCTGCTATCTGCAGCTATCACACACCCAGTGACAGAATTGTGTACATGTCTACTGAGCGGGCAATCGCTGTGTTTAACAGATATATTAGAAACACGACATTGACACAAACACATTGTAAATATGGAGTAAAACACATCTCGGCGACTGTATCTGCTATCTGCAGCTATCACACACCCAGTGACAGAATTGTGTACATGTCTACTGAGCGGGCAATCGCTGTGTTTAACAGATATATTAGAAACACGACATTGACACAAACACATTGTAAATATGGAGTAAAACACATCTCGGCGACTGTATCTGCTATCTGCAGCTATCACACACCCAGTGACAGAATTGTGTACATGTCTACTGAGCGGGCAATCGCTGTGTTTAACAGATATATTAGAAACACGACATTGACACAAACACATTGTAAATATGGAGTAAAACACATCTCGGCGACTGTATCTGCTATCTGCAGCTATCACACACCCAGTGACAGAATTGTGTACATGTCTACTGAGCGGGCAATCGCTGTGTTTAACAGATATATTAGAAACACGACATTGACACAAACACATTGTAAATATGGAGTAAAACACATCTCGGCGACTGTATCTGCTATCTGCAGCTATCACACACCCAGTGACAGAATTGTGTACATGTCTACTGAGCGGGCAATCGCTGTGTTTAACAGATATATTAGAAACACGACATTGACACAAACACATTGTAAATATGGAGTAAAACACATCTCGGCGACTGTATCTGCTATCTGCAGCTATCACACACCCAGTGACAGAATTGTGTACATGTCTACTGAGCGGGCAATCGCTGTGTTTAACAGATATATTAGAAACACGACATTGACACAAACACATTGTAAATATGGAGTAAAACACATCTCGGCGACTGTATCTGCTATCTGCAGCTATCACACACCCAGTGACAGAATTGTGTACATGTCTACTGAGCGGGCAATCGCTGTGTTTAACAGATATATTAGAAACACGACATTGACACAAACACATTGTAAATATGGAGTAAAACACATCTCGGCGACTGTATCTGCTATCTGCAGCTATCACACACCCAGTGACAGAATTGTGTACATGTCTACTGAGCGGGCAATCGCTGTGTTTAACAGATATATTAGAAACACGACATTGACACAAACACATTGTAAATATGGAGTAAAACACATCTCGGCGACTGTATCTGCTATCTGCAGCTATCACACACCCAGTGACAGAATTGTGTACATGTCTACTGAGCGGGCAATCGCTGTGTTTAACAGATATATTAGAAACACGACATTGACACAAACACATTGTAAATATGGAGTAAAACACATCTCGGCGACTGTATCTGCTATCTGCAGCTATCACACACCCAGTGACAGAATTGTGTACATGTCTACTGAGCGGGCAATCGCTGTGTTTAACAGATATATTAGAAACACGACATTGACACAAACACATTGTAAATATTGAGTAAAACACATCTCGGCGACTGTATCTGCTATCTGCAGCTATCACACACCCAGTGACAGAATTGTGTACATGTCTACTGAGCGGGCAATCGCTGTGTTTAACAGATATATTAGAAACACGACATTGACACAAACACATTGTAAATATGGAGTAAAACACATCTCGGCGACTGTATCTGCTATCTGCAGCTATCACACACCCAGTGACAGAATTGTGTACATGTCTACTGAGCGGGCAATCGCTGTGTTTAACAGATATATTAGAAACACGACATTGACACAAACACATTGTAAATATTGAGTAAAACACATCTCGGCGACTGTATCTGCTATCTGCAGCTATCACACACCCAGTGACAGAATTGTGTACATGTCTACTGAGCGGGCAATCGCTGTGTTTAACAGATATATTAGAAACACGACATTGACACAAACACATTGTAAATATTGAGTAAAACACATCTCGGCGACTGTATCTGCTATCTGCAGCTATCACACACCCAGTGACAGAATTGTGTACATGTCTACTGAGCGGGCAATCGCTGTGTTTAACAGATATATTAGAAACACGACATTGACACAAACACATTGTAAATATGGAGTAAAACACATCTCGGCGACTGTATCTGCTATCTGCAGCTATCACACACCCAGTGACAGAGTTGTGTACATGTCTACTGAGCGGGCAATCGCTGTGTTTAACAGATATATTAGAAACACGACATTGACACAAACACATTGTAAATTTGGAGTAAAACACATCTCGGCGACTGTATCTGCTATCTGCAGCTATCACACACCCAGTGACAGAATTATGTACATGTCTACTGAGAGGGCAATCGCTGTGTTTAACAGATATATTAGAAACACGACACTGACACAAACACATTGTAAATATTGAGTAAAACACCTCTCGGCGACTGTATCTGCTATCTGCAGCTATCACACACCCAGTGACAGAATTGTGTACATGTCTACTGAGCGGGCAATCGCTGTGTTTAACAGATATATTAGAAACACGACATTGACACAAACACATTGTAAATATGGAGTAAAACACATCTCGGCGACTGTATCTGCTATCTGCAGCTATCACACACCCAGTGACAGAATTGTGTACATGTCTACTGAGCGGGTGATCGCTGTGTTTAACAGATATATTAGAAACACGACACTGACACAAACACATTGTAAATATGGAGTAAAACACATCTCGGCGACTGTATCTGCTATCTGCAGCTATCACACACCCAGTGACAGAATTGTGTACATGTCTACTGAGCGGGTGATCGCTGTGTTTAACAGATATATTAGAAACACGACACTGACACAAACACATTGTAAATATGGAGTAAAACACATCTCGGCGACTGTACCTGCTATCTGCAGCTATCACACACCCAGTGACAGAATTGTGTACATGTCTACTGAGCGGGTGATCGCTGTGTTTAACAGATATATTAGAAACACGACATTGACACAAACACGTTGTAAATATGGAGTAAAACACATCTCGGCGACTGTATCTGCTATCTGCAGCTATCACACACCCAGTGACAGAATTGTGTACATGTCTACTGAGCGGGTGATCGCTGTGTTTAACAGATATATTAGAAACACGACATTGACACAAACACATTGTAAATATGGAGTAAAACACATCTCGGCGACTGTACCTGCTATCTGCAGCTATCACACACCCAGTGACAGAATTGTGTACATGTCTACTGAGCGGGTGATCGCAGTGTTTAACAGATATATTAGAAACACGACATTGACACAAACACATTGTAAATATGGAGTAAAACACATCTCGGCGACTGTACCTGCTATCTGCAGCTATCACACACCCAGTGACAGAATTGTGTACATGTCTACTGAGCGGGCAATCGCTGTGTTTAACAGATATATTAGAAACACGACATTGACACAAACACATTGTAAATATGGAGTAAAACACATCTCGGCGACTGTATCTGCTATCTGCAGCTATCACACACCCAGTGACAGAATTGTGTACATGTCTACTGAGCGGGTGATCGCTGTGTTTAACAGATATATTAGAAACACGACATTGACACAAACACATTGTAAATATGGAGTAAAACACATCTCGGCGACTGTATCTGCTATCTGCAGCTATCACACACCCAGTGACAGAATTGTGTACATGTCTACTGAGCGGGTGATCGCTGTGTTTAACAGATATATTAGAAACACGACACTGACACAAACACATTGTAAATATGGAGTAAAACACATCTCGGCGACTGTACCTGCTATCTGCAGCTATCACACACCCAGTGACAGAATTGTGTACATGTCTACTGAGCGGGTGATCGCTGTGTTTAACAGATATATTAGAAACACGACATTGACACAAACACGTTGTAAATATGGAGTAAAACACATCTCGGCGACTGTATCTGCTATCTGCAGCTATCACACACCCAGTGACAGAATTGTGTACATGTCTACTGAGCGGGTGATCGCTGTGTTTAACAGATATATTAGAAACACGACATTGACACAAACACATTGTAAATATGGAGTAAAACACATCTCGGCGACTGTACCTGCTATCTGCAGCTATCACACACCCAGTGACAGAATTGTGTACATGTCTACTGAGCGGGTGATCGCAGTGTTTAACAGATATATTAGAAACACGACATTGACACAAACACATTGTAAATATGGAGTAAAACACATCTCGGCGACTGTACCTGCTATCTGCAGCTATCACACACCCAGTGACAGAATTGTGTACATGTCTACTGAGCGGGCAATCGCTGTGTTTAACAGATATATTAGAAACACGACATTGACACAAACACATTGTAAATATGGAGTAAAACACATCTCGGCGACTGTACCTGCTATCTGCAGCTATCACACACCCAGTGACAGAATTGTGTACATGTCTACTGAGCGGGCAATCGCTGTGTTTAACAGATATATTAGAAACACGACATTGACACAAACACATTGTAAATATGGAGTAAAACACATCTCGGCGACTGTATGTGCTATCTGCAGCTATCACACACCCAGTGACAGAATTGTGTACATGTCTACTGAGCGGGCAATCGCTGTGTTTAACAGATATATTAGAAACACGACATTGACACAAACACATTGTAAATATGGAGTAAAACACATCTCGGCGACTGTACCTGCTATCTGCAGCTATCACACACCCAGTGACAGAATTGTGTACATGTCTACTGAGCGGGTGATCGCTGTGTTTAACAGATATATTAGAAACACGTCATTGACACAAACACATTGTAAATATGGAGTAAAACACATCTCGGCGACTGTATCTGCTATCTGCAGCTATCACACACCCAGTGACAGAATTGTGTACATGTCTACTGAGCGGGTGATCGCTGTGTTTAACAGATATATTAGAAACACGACATTGACACAAACACATTGTAAATATGGAGTAAAACACATCTCGGCGACTGTATCTGCTATCTGCAGCTATCACACACCCAGTGACAGAATTGTGTACATGTCTACTGAGCGGGTGATCGCTGTGTTTAACAGATATATTAGAAACACGACACTGACACAAACACATTGTAAATATTGAGTAAAACACATCTCGGCGACTGTATCTGCTATCTGCAGCTATCACACACCCAGTGACAGAATTGTGTACATGTCTACTGAGCGGGTGATCGCTGTGTTTAACAGATATATTAGAAACACGACATTGACACAAACACATTGTAAATATGGAGTAAAACACATCTCGGCGACTGTATCTGCTATCTGCAGCTATCACACACCCAGTGACAGAATTGTGTACATGTCTACTGAGCGGGTGATCGCTGTGTTTAACAGATATATTAGAAACACGACATTGACACAAACACATTGTAAATATGGAGTAAAACACATCTCGGCGACTGTATCTGCTATCTGCAGCTATCACACACCCAGTGACAGAATTGTGTACATGTCTACTGAGCGGGTGATCGCTGTGTTTAACAGATATATTAGAAACACGACACTGACACAAACACATTGTAAATATGGAGTAAAACACATCTCGGCGACTGTATCTGCTATCTGCAGCTATCACACACCCAGTGACAGAATTGTGTACATGTCTACTGAGCGGGCAATCGCTGTGTTTAACAGATATATTAGAAACACGACATTGACACAAACACATTGTAAATATGGAGTAAAACACATCTCGGCGACTGTATCTGCTATCTGCAGCTATCACACACCCAGTGACAGAATTGTGTACATGTCTACTGAGCGGGCAATCGCTGTGTTTAACAGATATATTAGAAACACGACATTGACACAAACACATTGTAAATATGGAGTAAAACACATCTCGGCGACTGTATCTGCTATCTGCAGCTATCACACACCCAGTGACAGAATTGTGTACATGTCTACTGAGCGGGTGATCGCTGTGTTTAACAGATATATTAGAAACACGACATTGACACAAACACATTGTAAATATGGAGTAAAACACATCTCGGCGACTGTATCTGCTATCTGCAGCTATCACACACCCAGTGACAGAATTGTGTACATGTCTACTGAGCGGGTGATCGCTGTGTTTAACAGATATATTAGAAACACGACATTGACACAAACACATTGTAAATATGGAGTAAAACACATCTCGGCGACTGTATCTGCTATCTGCAGCTATCACACACCCAGTGACAGAATTGTGTACATGTCTACTGAGCGGGTGATCGCTGTGTTTAACAGATATATTAGAAACACGACATTGACACAAACACATTGTAAATATGGAGTAAAACACATCTCGGCGACTGTATCTGCTATCTGCAGCTATCACACACCCAGTGACAGAATTGTGTACATGTCTACTGAGCGGGTGATCGCTGTGTTTAACAGATATATTAGAAACACGACATTGACACAAACACATTGTAAATATGGAGTAAAACACATCTCGGCGACTGTATCTGCTATCTGCAGCTATCACACACCCAGTGACAGAATTGTGTACATGTCTACTGAGCGGGTGATCGCTGTGTTTAACAGATATATTAGAAACACGACATTGACACAAACACATTGTAAATATGGAGTAAAACACATCTCGGCGACTGTATCTGCTATCTGCAGCTATCACACACCCAGTGACAGAATTGTGTACATGTCTACTGAGCGGGTGATCGCTGTGTTTAACAGATATATTAGAAACACGACATTGACACAAACACATTGTAAATATGGAGTAAAACACATCTCGGCGACTGTATCTGCTATCTGCAGCTATCACACACCCAGTGACAGAATTGTGTACATGTCTACTGAGCGGGTGATCGCTGTGTTTAACAGATATATTAGAAACACGACATTGACACAAACACATTGTAAATATGGAGTAAAACACATCTCGGCGACTGTATCTGCTATCTGCAGCTATCACACACCCAGTGACAGAATTGTGTACATGTCTACTGAGCGGGTGATCGCTGTGTTTAACAGATATATTAGAAACACGACATTGACACAAACACATTGTAAATATGGAGTAAAACACATCTCGGCGACTGTATCTGCTATCTGCAGCTATCACACACCCAGTGACAGAATTGTGTACATGTCTACTGAGCGGGTGATCGCTGTGTTTAACAGATATATTAGAAACACGACATTGACACAAACACATTGTAAATATGGAGTAAAACACATCTCGGCGACTGTATCTGCTATCTGCAGCTATCACACACCCAGTGACAGAATTGTGTACATGTCTACTGAGCGGGTGATCGCTGTGTTTAACAGATATATTAGAAACACGACATTGACACAAACACATTGTAAATATGGAGTAAAACACATCTCGGCGACTGTATCTGCTATCTGCAGCTATCACACACCCAGTGACAGAATTGTGTACATGTCTACTGAGCGGGTGATCGCTGTGTTTAACAGATATATTAGAAACACGACATTGACACAAACACATTGTAAATATGGAGTAAAACACATCTCGGCGACTGTATCTGCTATCTGCAGCTATCACACACCCAGTGACAGAATTGTGTACATGTCTACTGAGCGGGTGATCGCTGTGTTTAACAGATATATTAGAAACACGACACTGACACAAACACATTGTAAATATGGAGTAAAACACATCTCGGCGACTGTATCTGCTATCTGCAGCTATCACACACCCAGTGACAGAATTGTGTACATGTCTACTGAGCGGGTGATCGCTGTGTTTAACAGATATATTAGAAACACGACATTGACACAAACACATTGTAAATATGGAGTAAAACACATCTCGGCGACTGTATCTGCTATCTGCAGCTATCACACACCCAGTGACAGAATTGTGTACATGTCTACTGAGCGGGTGATCGCTGTGTTTAACAGATATATTAGAAACACGACATTGACACAAACACATTGTAAATATGGAGTAAAACACATCTCGGCGACTGTATCTGCTATCTGCAGCTATCACACACCCAGTGACAGAATTGTGTACATGTCTACTGAGCGGGTGATCGCTGTGTTTAACAGATATATTAGAAACACGACACTGACACAAACACATTGTAAATATTGAGTAAAATACCTCTCGGCGATTGTATCCGCTATATATTTCTTTTTACACTACTGCTTGTCAAGTAACTATATTTTTACACACACATATAAATATTATTTTAATATGTCACTTGTACACAATATTGAGATATGTGCACTACAACTGTTAATGTACAGTACTGTGTCTGAATTCGAACCTGCGACCACGTTTTATACTGCAACCGGTGGTCGTTAGCTAATGTGCATTCCGGATGCGTTACCGGCGGATCGTATTAACGACGCCAACAATTAATCGATCCATTAGCAATTGTTTTGTACAATGTCGCTAATTAATATTAATCGATATGATTATGTTAATAATTATTAACAATGTAATTATGTTATTACTAATGGGATACATTTATATTAATTAGGGGATTTAAAAATAATATTAATTGTTATAATTTGAAAAATATTTACACGATTTCGGTCGTTATTTGAATATTTTTTCTCGTGTCACAAAACGCTATTATTTATGTTATACATATTTAAATAATATGGAATTGTAAGAGTAAAGTTTTTAACTGAACAAGATGTGCTAGATGTTCACTTGATTGTAAGTGATATACCCATTCATAAAGTGGCGCTAGTTAGGATGACATACACTACACCAAATTTTACTCAATTAAAGGAATAAAATGTTTAGTCTCATTACCCTACTAATTTCACTAGCTACAACGCCCTTCAAACCGGATCACAGCAATGTCCGCACAGTACTGTGTGTCGGCTGCAATAGGCGCTGCGGTGGTACCTAGACGGTCTCCGGCAACAGAGACACTACCACCAGTAATAGCTACAGCGCCCTTCAAACCGGATCACACCAATGTCGGCACAGTACTGTGTGTCGGCTGCAATAGGCGCTGCGGTGGTACCTAGACGGTCTCCGGCAACAGAGACATTACCACCAGTAATAGTTATTGGTCCTTTAAACCGGATCACAGTAATGTCCACAGAGTTCTGGTTGTCGGCTTCGATAGACGCTGCGGTGGTACCTAGACGGTCCCCGGCATGAGACACGTACTATCAGTGTGACTACTTCCGGTGTGTCTAAGCTCTGGTTACACAGAGGTCTCCGGTTCGATTTCTGTGAGACCTGCTATTTTATTTAGCCGCCATTAAAACTACCCTCTCGGTCCTGGCTAGTTCAAAATGTAAACAATATTAAAAAAAAAACCAAAGAGATTATACGATTGTTTACCATTTGTATATACCCCATTAATGACGTTGTAAACATGTTTACTCAAGCACTACCCCATTACTGTTGTAGTGCAATTGATGATGTAAACAACAACAGCTTTAACGCGGGCGGTCGGTGATGGTGAAGGACGGTAGCTCGAAATACTTCAGCTCTCGGTTAGTGTGAGGGTGGGTATAATTAGGAACGTCTAGCACCTTCTCTTCCCTCTTGCTATCACAATGTAACACGCTTTTATTTATAAAATTGGGTCTGTGATAAAAACGGCAAGAATATGGAGTAGAAGAACGTTACACCTTAATTAATAATTTTGAATGGTTACACATTAATTAATAATTATTAATTGTTACACATTTATTAATAATTGTTACACATTAATTAATAATTGTTATACCTTAATAATTATTGCTTGTTACATCCTAATTAATAATTATTAATTGTTACACCTTAATTAATAATTAAGGTGTATAAGTTTTACCTTTGAAAATATATAATTATGCACGATATGGAATTATATCGTCGCAGACGAAGAAGCTTAATTATCGTTAAAGGTTACGATGAACTTGCAAAGTTATTATTCTTATTAAAGTTAATTTATTTTTAAAATTTTAGTTCATTTTATTAATAAATAATAATAGCTTGATTTTATGAAAGGTTTTTTTTTTTTAATTTTATTTATGCTGCTATTTAAGTAGCATGCAGCAGGCGGGCGTATCACTTACCATCAGGTGAACATCTTGCTCGTGTCATCGCTTAATTTCATAAAAAAAGCACAATGTTTTCGTTGCAGTATATAATTTTAAATCTTGTTATCGTGAGTTGCAGCGCCCTTCAAACCGGATCACAGTACTGTCTGCACAGTATTGCACGTCGGTTGCGATAGGCGCTGCGGCAACTGAGACTACTTATCTAGGTACTCCTATACTATATGGACAGTGGCAGCAGTTCCTCTCGAAACTACCTCGCTTCCATCAGGTCACAGCTCCAGCTGATGGTAGAAGCATATCAAATGACTTAGTATAAACGACTTACCTCCAACTATATATCCGGTTTATTTACTTTACGACTCTTCGATACTATTTTAGGTAATGTTATTAAAACACATATATATAAATATATATATATGTTATCGTTAATGTGGTGTATATATTTATTCTGTGGTTAGCCATTTGGTCTTTTACCGTAACGTCTAAATTGTATATGATGTGAAAACTTCATTTGTGACAGTGTGAGTTGAATTAAAAAAAAAAGGAGAAATCTATATGTTGTTTCGGCTGAGAGGGAAAGAGACGGAAGACGTTTTTATACAGCTTCCCTATGGCTCGCCTTCCCCGCAGTGGCCGCCTGCAGCTCTACTACTGAGGCGCACTCCGCATACAGACTGGTCGCAGTATCTCTGTCTCGCTCTAAATATATGAAGAGAGAGAGAGAGAGAAACGTAATCTATCGCGCGCCTCCCACGTAACAGCCCGCAGCGCGTCAACTGCCCCGCCGCATGCGCACTGCGCATACAAACTGGACGCAGTATTTCTGTCTCGCTCTAAATATATGAAGAGTGAGAGAGAAAGAAACGTAATCTCTATATATATGAAGAGAGAAAAAGAGTGAAATAATGTTACATACATTCATCACTCATGCGTCCTTATTTCTATCAATAAATCGTCCAGTTGCTCTCTCTCTCTCTCTCTCTGTCCGTTTACCGCGTCTACAACACTCCATCTCGTTCTGATGATATATAAAAGATGTTACATTTCGTTATCAATTTCACTAGCTGCGGGTCCTTCGATCCGGAACACGGTACCGTTTGCATACTACTGTTTGACTGCGGAGTAATTAGCTTTTGATGAGGATCTACGTAACCTTACATCCAAGGAGTGTGGTGATGTATGTAAGTAAGGAAAGTTGCATTGAATACATTCAGAGCCGATCTCTTTAAACAGTGAAAGAGATAGAGATATGTTGAAGGGTGAATGAGACAGATATGTTGAAGAGTGAAAGAGACAGATATGTTGAGTTAAAGAGACATATGTTGAAGAGTGAAAGAGACAGATATGTTGAAGAGTGAAAGAGACAGATATGTTGAAGACTGAAAGAGACATATGTTGAAGAGTTAAAGAGACAGATATGTTGAAGAGTTAAAGAGACAGATATGTTGAAGAGTTAGAGACATATGTTGAAGAGTGAAAGAGACATATATGTTGAAGAGTTAAAGAGACATATGTTGAAGAGTTAAAGAGACAGATATGTTGAAGAGTTAGAGACATATGTTGAAGAGTGAAAGAGACATATATGTTGAAGAGTTAAAGAGACATATGTTGAAGAGTTAAAGAGACATATGTTGAAGAGTGAAAGAGACAGATATGTTGAAGAGTGAGAGAGAGACATGGTGAAGATTTAAAGAGAGAGAGATATGTTGGTAAGAGTACGAACGATATGGGATTTGGCGCAGTGACTGCGACGCGACGGGGTCGAACCTATCTGCGACTGCGCGACTGCGGTTGATACGCGTTGCGCTATCGGCGGCGATAAGGGGAGTTGTTCGTGTGTGTGCGCTGGCGCATGTGCGGGGGGTAGGGGGATGGATTTCCAGTGTCTTGATTTGTAAAAAAAAACATGTAAACAAAACATACAAACATTGTTATATCGATTTGATTACGCGGTGATCGTGTGATGGTTTCACAGCAGTGTGCGCAAATATTGCCGTGTTCTGGTTTGAAAGGCGCTGTAGCTAATTGAAAATTATCGAGACAACGAAACTATATATCTTATATCAATGCAGTGTACAGCGCACTGTAGTTGCTCAAATTGCTGCGTTAATGATATTTGACATCTTGCACCAATACGACGAATGGGGTGCAGTGTGGACATCCTAACATATTGTCAATAGCCAGCCCCTCCTCAAATCGGAATACGGTAAAGTTTTGGTAGGTTTGTCATCCACCACCACCGTCTCTATAATACTGATGAGTCTATGGGGAAAATGGCTACTTACCCCCATCCCCCCCTCAATTCGCCACTCCTCGTCGCAACACCGCGTCGCCCCAGCTGCACCTCCGCTGCACCTGCGCTGCACTGCATCGCGCCACTCACGTGCTCATCATTTATATGTCATTTAACCGAGTCAGCGCTCTTCATACAATTCCTTTATATATATATATATATAATCTCTCAGGTCTGTATGTATGTCCGTCTCCTCTCCATCACCGATCGCCATCTTGAATTTGTAGTACAAGGAGGGGGGTTGAAGATGATGACATGGCAGAGTGGATGTACGTTCCAGATTCATAAGTTGGTAAATCTCTTGAAATTTCTTTTTACCCTCCTTTCGCACGGTCGTATCGTTATCACCTCCACCTCCACAGCTGGACATACCCCCCCCAGCCCACTCCCACTACTATATTTTTGAATTTGGAACGTCTGTGTATTCTGTTATATCAACATTATCCTAACGCCTACTGTAGGATATTACCCCCACCCTCCACCCAAAGTTTTTTGAATTTAGAACGACCTCCCGCTCGACTATCTTGAACCCCCCCTCTCCCTCCCCCTATTCACCCCTCCATTCCTCCCCCATTGCTCAGTCCTCCCGAGCGCACATACGAGCGAACGCCGCCGCCGTACTAGTCTTACACATTCCGAACAGCGAACTCGGCAAGGTTCCCTAAACTCTGGTTCAGCGTTTATTTTGTATCGGATCGTCAAACGAACGTGAGCTCTCTGCGCCCTCGAGCGCACACTGCTACTGTTCGACTGCATCGGCACGTCCGACGGCTTCCGCGTGCAGTGTATATATGTCAAGGCGAAAAGTAATATCCGTTGTAAACATACGTACACGTTTGTATACAGCGGCGACGAGGGTATGTTGAACATACGATAAACAGTACCCCCTGGTCGTAGGATGTTTACACTGCAACAGTACAACGCTTGAGATGGATTAAGTCACCAATAATTTGATTGGATACAGCGGCTTTTAAATACCGTAATATATGCACATTACTGCTTCACAGTAAACTTACTGCTAGTAAAGTTATTTAATGCATTGTCTCAAAATGAAGTAGCAGTGTAAACATCCTCTTCCCAGATTGTGTCCTGTTCATCATCAGGACCAGTCCAGCTCGTCTCCGCATTTCATCATCAAAATTGTAGTTTTTTCTGGAAACTTGTGTATGTATCCTAATAATTTATGGTGACCTCGTGTTCCACTATCAGGTCGGGTTCAAAGGTTACGGGCTGTCGCCGGAGCAGCTGTCGGCATCCGGCAGCTTCACGTACAGCGACGGAGCGACGTACACCATCACCCACGGGTCGGTCATCATAGCGGCGATCACCTCCTGCACCAACACCTCCAACCCCACCGTGATGCTGGGAGCCGGTGAGTCCCACTACCCTACACCATCAGCTCATCTGTTGTCCACTAATTTCCATCCATCACGTCCCCTCTATCCTTCTCCATGTTACTAATGAGTGTGTTCACCACCAGGACTCCTCGCGAAGAAGGCGGTGATGAACGGACTGAGTGTGCTGCCGTACATCAAGACGTCGCTGTCGCCAGGGTCGGGAGTCGTCACTTACTATCTGAAGGTCAGCTTTCTGGTATACCGATGATGAGGGTGCACTCCAAGGTTGTGCACCACGATCAGCTGTGGATATCCGTCAGCGGATAGTTTATACACTTTTGTATATCAAAATTTAGTCGCCGGTAATAGTCGACTTTTACTGGTACTGTGTCGGTAAAAAGTACAAACTAATGAAGTTTATATCTAAATATATCCTAATCTGGCCACTGAAGCATCATCTGCTGATAGATGCCCACTGCTGGACATAGCCCGCGACTCCCTTCCAAAGATCATCAAGATCATTGAAGAATATAACCAATCCACTCTATCAATATTCATTGATAGATGCCCACTGCTGGACTTAAGAATCTAAAGATCTCCACGATAGTTGAAGACTGCTGGGCATGATCATCCCACTGCGAGAGACTCGCACCTGTTAATGGATGACATAAGCAGGATGTACTGATGGTAACCTGTTGGTAATGTGGCGCTGGTTGGTGTGACGCACGCTGGAACACGTTCACTTCCAGGAGTCCGGTGTTGTGCCGTACCTGGAGAAGCTGGGCTTCGACATCGTCGGCTACGGCTGCATGACCTGCATCGGAAACTCGGGGCCCATCGACGACAACATCGCGAACACCATAGAGAAGGTGAGCTCCGGCGGGCATCCTCACCGTGTCATGGTCTCGTGTCAACAGTAAGACAATCGGCTGGTTGTAGTGTGATGATTACTAGCCGCAAGTAAGGATGTATACACAACATTTCCAATTCATTATCTTACCGATAGACGTCCATTGCTGGACGTAAGCTTCCATCAAAGATCTCGATATACAGTCAGCATTAAGACACTACCACCAATAATAGCTACAGCGCCCTTCACACCGGATCACAGCAATGTCCGCACAGTACTGTGTGTCGGCTGCAATAGGCGCTGCGGTGGTACCTAGACAGTCTCCGGCAACAGAGACACTACCACCAGTAATAGCTGCAGCGCCCTTCAAACCGGATCACAGCAATGTCCGCACAGTACTGTGTGTCGGCTGCAATAGGCGCTGCGGTGGTACCTAAACGGTTTATAGCAACAGGTGCACTACCACCAGTATTTTAAGATTTGTCGGCTACCACCAGGTAGACGACCAGGTCACTGATGTAAGGTCTAATTCCAGAACGAGCTGGTGTGCTGCGGCGTGCTCTCCGGCAACCGGAACTTCGAGGGCCGCATCCACCCGAACACGCGCGCCAACTACCTCGCCTCCCCGTTACTGGTAATCGCGTACGCGCTCGCCGGTACCGTGGACATCGACTTCGAGACCCAGCCCCTCGGTAATTACACTACCATCGTCATCATGTGGTCATTATGGTCATCACTGGTGGTAGATCTCTTGCCGGAGACCGTCTAGTTACCATCACAGGTTCTGCTCCCGCCAAACAATCGTATGCGAACATTATAATGCGTTGTAGTGTAAACATTCTGACATGCAGCGCTCATTCCTGTCTGCAAGCAGTAATCTGGAAAAATCATTTTGATCCGGTTCAAAGGACCCAGTGGGTTCTGAAATAAATATCTTTTTTTATACTGCGAAACGACGTGACAAGACCAGCGGAACGTTCACCTGATGGTAAGTAATACGCCCTCCCATAACAACGTGACATTAGTTAGGATGGTATACACTGCACCCTAAATTCCGCTCGTCATCTTGAGACTTAAAATGTTGTCTAGTTACCTCAGTAATTTTACTAGCAACAGCGCCCTTCAAACCGGATTACAGTAATGTTTGATATAATCATTATTAGCACAAAATCTCCCTCAAACCTGTAGCTGTGCTGGTATATGTATACCATCATGAGAACTGATGGTGTTTGATACAAATAGTAATATGAAACCTATCTATATGAGTTTTTTTATTGGGTTGATGGTAAACTTACCATCAGCGGAACTACACACCGATCTGTTCCAGGCAAGAGGGCGGACGGCAGCGCGGTGTACCTACGCGATATCTGGCCGACACGGGCCGAGATCCAGGAGGTGGAGGACAGGAACGTCATACCCAGCATGTTTAAAGAGGTGAGCTGCTGCTGGGTGGTGGAAAGAGAAGTCGACTGTTTATGGCAGACAGACGGTATTTATGGTGAAGATCGGGAAGAGATCAATCAGTATGGACATCTTTGAAGTAAGCCGATGTCCAACTGTGGACGTTTACCAGCTGCTGATGATGATGACTGTCCAAAGTCCATAAATAATATCATCTTCACTGACCTTTGACCCCGACTCTCCGTTGAAGGGAAGCGTTGTTCCAAGATGTGCTGTGGGGGAAAGACACCATCCTACACCTCAACTACTAACTACACTAAATACTCAACCGTGTAATTCCCAGCAGTGGGAACGTTAAGTCAGTTTATAAATATTTTCACGGTGTGGGTAGTTTTAAAATGTTTCTTTTGTGATCGTGCAGGTGTACGAGAGGATCGAGCTGGGCTCGTCCGCGTGGCAGGCGCTGGACGTGCCCCGCGGCAAGCTGTACGGCTGGGACCCGGACTCCACCTATATAAAGAAGCCGCCGTTCTTCGATGGAATGACCAAGGTATCAATGAATGTAGTCCACCCATTCATCTATCCACCATCATCACCATCAGCCGATATATCACCAAGATCCTCACATCGAGCGGTCCTGCACTGCCTGCATCCAACGGCTTCTCGCCACCTTTTAGGAGTTCGCATGGTAGGTTGGTGGCAGCCAGTGCCTCGTCTCTTGTTCAGGAGGCTGCACCACTAGCTCGTGACGTTGGCTTGGGTCCCGCGAGCTGCTGTGTGGGACTCCGAAAACCCATTTATCCATATATTCATTTATTTATTTAACCATCCTTTCATAGTCTCATACATTAAATAATTATTCCATTCTTTCCTTCTTCAACTTTCCTTTCATAGTCTCATACATTAAATAATTATTCCATTCTTTCCTTCTTCAACTTTCCTTTCATAGTCTCATACATTAAATAATTATTCCATTCTTTCCTTCTTCAACTTTCCTTTCATAGTCTCATACATTAAATAATTATTCCATTCTTTCCTTCTTCAACTTTCCTTTCATAGTCTCATACATTAAATAATTATTCCATTCTTTCCTTCTTCAACTTTCCTTTCATAGTCTCATACATTAAATAATTATTCCATTCTTTCCTTCTTCAACTTTCCTTTCATAGTCTCATACATTAAATAATTATTCCATTCTTTCCTTCTTCAACTTTCCTTTCATAGTCTCATACATTAAATAATTATTCCATTCTTTCCTTCCTCAACTTTCCTTCCGTTGTCTCATACGTTAAATAATTATTTCATTCATTCTTTCATCCAACCAACTATCATTTATTTATTTAAGTTTGATTATATTATTCCCTAATTTACTACTGCGTCTCTCTCTGCCGCCCTCGTCACCACCAGATCCTCCCAGCGGTGCGCGGCGTCGAGAACGCCCGCTGCCTGCTGCTGCTGGGCGACTCCGTCACCACCGACCACATATCGCCGGCCGGCTCCATCGCGAGGAACTCGCCTGCAGCCCGGTACCTCGCCGCGAGGGGGTATGTTAACCCTTCTTCATCAAAGACACCTCAAGACGGCTCTGATGTGACACTGACACTACCAACACTAACAACTACAGCGCCCTTCAAACCGGATCACAGCAATGTCCACACAGTACTGTGTCGGCTGCAATAGGCGCTGCGGCGATACCTAGACGGTCTCCGGCAACAGAGACACTACCACCAGTGCAGTAGCACCAGTTCTTCGCTGCTACCATTTTTTCTCTTACACTTACGCGATTACCAATTAGCTTGACCTATTTTGAAGAAATCCCACTGCTGGGAAGATTAAGTGGGCGCTGTAATATTATTATAATAAAACTGCAATATTAACACAGGCGAGCTCGTCCACGTGGTCCAGAGATGGATATAATTGTGAATACACGAGAGTTGGGGAAACGTAGACAAAATGGCTGCCAAACATCGTTGACACTTCGAAGCGGTCATGGTCAGGTGCCGTGGGTATCCAACGACAACCGGCATGCTCCAAGAACAGCTTTCTTGGATGCGTGGCTCCTCGTTTCCCTGCAGTGGGACTGTGGGGTCTATCATTATCCCCTTTTTCCATCCGTCAGCCAGCTCACAGCTGGTCAAAATGGTGACTTCCTTTATGAGTGGAAGCACCGATTCCCACCTGTGGGATCATTGAGTTCAGCCATTTGACTTCTACCCTCTTCCACCGTCAGGCTGAGCCCGCGCGAGTTCAACTCGTACGGGTCGCGGCGCGGAAACGACGCGGTGATGTCGCGCGGCACCTTCGCCAACATCCGGCTGGTGAACCGGCTGGCCGGCGCCCCCGGCCCGCGCACCAAGCACTTCCCCAGCGGCGACCTCATGGACATATACGATGCGGCCGAACGGTCAGTGGTCACCACGTGGAACATACACCACCCGCTGTTGCTGGTGGTGAAGTTTCACTCCAACAGGACTGGAGTAATGCTTATTTCACATTCACAGCCAGGTCATCACCCATACCACGAGGAGGAGCGGCTGTATGCGGCGCACAGGGCCAACGTGAAGGAGCTGGTGAGCGCGATCGCCGAGGCGAAGAAGGCCTCCGAAGTCGAGATGCTCGAGTCATTGGACGGCGACCCTTTCGGGAAGCCGTATAAGAGGGTGCGGCAATTGCTGCGCCCTTGGAGACCCCCTCTGACTCGCAGCCTCCGACCGGAATTTCTCGACCGGACGATCTGCACCCTGTTCCCACGGCGGGACGTCGAGGGGTCGCCTTCGACGGCGACTCAGTCCCGCGGCGGCCGAGGGGAGGGGGAGGGAGACTCCTTCGAACCGGACGACGCCCCGGGTGTCAGCGAAGGGGAACTGTCGGCGGCCGTTAAAAGGATGCGTGTCAGAGACACCGCTCCTGGGCCCGACGGTATACCCGGCCGCGCGTGGGCTCTAGCTCTGGGTCCCCTGGAGCCCTGGACGCGGGCGCTGTTCACGGCGTCCTTGAAGCAGGGTCGGTTTCCGCGCCTTTGGAAGACGGGGAAACTGGTCCTGCTCAAGAAGGGGGAAACCGGTCGACTCGCCGTCGTCGTATCGGCCCATAGTGTTGTTGGACGAGGTGAGCAAGCTCTTCGAGCGCGTTATCGCAGCACGCCTCGTTCGACACATGGAGGAGACTGGACCGGATCTGAGCGACTCACAGTTCGGATTCCGCAGGAGCAGGTCCACCGTCGACGCTATAGCGCGGGTGCGCGCCATAGCGGACGACGCGGTGTCTCGCGGAGAGGTGGTGTTGGCGGTGTCGCTCGATATCGCCAACGCGTTCAACACCCTTCCGTGGGAAACGATCACCGCTGCGCTGGTCCAGTTCGGGGTCCCGGTCTACCTCAGGCGGACGATCGGGACGTACCTCTCGAACCGTTTCGTGAGGTACCCGACGCGAGACGAGTGGTGTCGGCACGGCGTGTCGTGCGGCGTCCCGCAGGGTTCGGTCCTCGGACCGCTCCTGTGGAACGTCGGTTACGACTCGGTGCTGCGCGGGGCTAACCTCGGAGGAGTCGACGTGACCTGTTACGCCGACGACACCCTGGTGACGGCCCGCGGACGCACCTTTAGGGAGGCGCGCGTGTTGGCGACTGCGGGCGTAGCCCAAGTCGTCGCGCGCATCCGGCGCTTGGGGTTGGAGGTGGCGCTGGGCAAGTGCGAGGCTCTATGCTTCCACGGCGCTCGGAACGCGCCTCCGCCGGGAGCGGAGCTGATAGTCGGTGGGACTTCCATCGCCGTCGGTACTTCCATGAAGTACTTGGGACTCGTCCTCGACGGCCGGTGGAAGTTCGACGAGCACTTTCGGCAGCTGGGCCCGAAGCTCATTCGAGCGGCTGGGTCCCTGAGCCGCCTTCTGCCCAATCTGGGCGGACCGAGCGTAGGATGCCGGCGACTCTACACCGGAGTGGTGCGCTCTATGGCGTTATACGGGGCGCCCATATGGGCGGAGAACCTGTCGGCCCGCGGCCGGACTCTGCTGCGATCACCGCAGCGTGTCATGGCCATACGGGTCGTACGCGGTTACCGTACCGTCTCCTTCGAGGCGGCGTGCGTCCTCGCCGGAACGCCGCCGTGGGATCTCGAAGCGGAGTCGCTGGCGCGCATCTACTGGCGGCGGAAGTGCGCCCTCGAGCGGGGGGGTGAGCGTCCGTCGCCGGACGAGGAGGAAAGGTGGCGCCGAGAGGGGCGCCTGGACGTGCGTCGGCGATGGAAGCGGCGACTCCGATACCCGACGTACGGCCGCCTCACCGTGGAGGCAGTCCGACCTGTCCTCGAGGACTGGCTGGACAGGGACAGCGGAGTTTTAAACTTCCGCCTGGTGCAGATACTCACGGGGCACGGTTGCTTCGGGAGCTATCTGCACCAGCGTCACTGTAGCGTTAGGACCGACGAGGCGTGCGACGAGTGTGGACACCCGGTGGACACATCGTCCCACACCTTGGCCGATTGCCCGCGATGGGGAGAGGATAGGGCCGCGCTCGTAGCGGCGATAGGGACTGACCTCTCGCTACCGGCCGTGGTACGGACCATGGTCAGAAGCGAGGCGTCATGGGACGCGGTATCCCGATTCTGCGATATCGTTATGTCGCAGAAGCGAGAGACCGAGCGTCAAAGAGAGCGGGCGCCGAGGGGGCAAGAGGCGGTTGTTGTAGTGCGCAGACAGCTCGTCGCCAACGGGCGGAGCCGAGCGCACGACCGCCGCTTGCCTCCTTAGGCAGAGGAACCTGGCGTCGCGATCGACAAGGGCCGTCGGTCCGGCGCCCCCCTTGGAAAGGGTTCCTGGGGCGTATCTGGTGACGCGTCTCGTATTCTGACGCGTTGCCGTTTAGGGATAATTTAGGGATCTTGTCAATTGGGAGGGTTGCTTCACATCCCTCCCCGAGGCGGGCCCGTTCGATCCGGGCACCGAACGGGGGTTGCGGAAAACTGCCCAGAGCGTTATCCCGTGACCCTCGTGCATTCTTTTCGGAAGAGATGGAATACCGTGTGAAGCTTTTTAGTCGGTTGGAGTCCGACACTACCCCACTACCGGCCCAGTATTGGTACGGGGTGTGCAATCCGTTAGCATTTTGTTACACACGTTAATAAAAAAAAAAAAAAAAAATCACCCATACCACCATCTTTATAGAAGACTCTCTGAAGATACCAGCTGATGCAATAAAAGGATTCTACCTAGGAGATAGTGGTGGTATAATAGCACAGGAGCTCTCGTTCATGCGATAGTGGTTGAGGGTCTTAGCTGGTGATATTACGGTGATGAGACATACCATCTGATCAGGTAATGGTGCTGAATGGAGAAGTCGGACTATGTGAGGGATTATTTGGTTGGTTTGGTCGTGATCAGAGTTGAGGAGTCGTGTCTCCAGATCTCTCTACGTGATTTATGGTGCATCAACTGAATATGATGGTGATGATGATGATGATGAACTCCCCAAGTGTTGAATTTGTCTGATTGTCCAGGTACGCCACGGAGAACGTTCCTCTGATCGCGGTCGTGGGCAAGGACTATGGCTCAGGTTCCAGCAGGGACTGGGCGGCGAAGGGGCCCTTCCTCCTGGTGAGTATTCCTGATTCCGGTAAATCTATATCCGGAGACCGTCCAGGTGTTACTGAAGCACGCAAATAGTAACGTGCAAACTTTATTGGTATCCGGCTCGAAGGACTTGTACCTAGTAAATAATTTGGATAACGAGATTTAACTAATTATGTCTTTAAGTGATGAGCACAATGCGATGCAGTGTATATCATCCTATCTAGCACCACGTTGTTATTGGAAATCGTATCACTTAACATCAAGTGAAAGTTCCATTGGTCTCGCCGTAGAAAATAAAAAACAGTAATCCGGTTCGAAGGACCATCAGCATATTTCTCAAAGTGTAGGGCACAGTGTGGTGCTGAACATTATCTTAACTCATTGTTATTAGTAACCGTATCACACTTGATAACGAGTGATTTTGTTTAATTTTTATTTATAAATGGTATCATTTTAGCAGAGCTCGTTGTAACACTCGTTTCCCGGTGACAGGGCATCCGTGCGGTTATAGCGGAGTCGTTCGAGCGCATACACCGCTCGAACCTGGTCGGCATGGGCATCATACCGCTGCAGTTCCTGCCCGGCGACAGCGCCGACACGTTGGGGCTGGACGGCAGCGAGCGGTACACCGTCACGTTGCCGGAGGAGCTGGCGCCCGGCGACCTGGCGACGGTCACCGTAAGCCACCTCATCTACACCATGAGCACAGGAGACGGGGCCTTCAGTAAATCTTTCCACCTCCTACTCCATCACTCTCTTCCTCTCCCTTTCCTATATTTACTGTTGCATCTATATAACCTCTGTGCTCTCTTTTACTCTTGCAAATATCCGGCGCAAAGGACCGGTAGCTAAAGAAATTTTTGGAGTAACTAGACATCCTGAACAGCACCAAGTGCTTTATGGTGAAAAAAAAAATCTATTTCAGGTGGACAGCGGCAAGTCATTCCAAGTGAAGATCCGGTTTGACACGGAAGTCGACCTCACATACTTCCGGAACGGCGGCATACTTAACTACATGATAAGGAAGATGCTGTGAAGTGGGCTGACGGAGACTAGAACAATTGCTGGAGATACGGAGTTGAGCGGGGACGAGTAGAAGAGGGATGGAAGGAGGAGAGGGAGAGGGAGAGGGTTTATATTTAATTGTATAATAAGGGGTGCATAGAATATATTTTCGGATTTGTGTATATTATTAAAGGCACGTTTATTGTTATCTCGCAGGCTTTAGTTATTATCGTATCACCTAAAACTAGGTTTCATACTTAATACCTAAATGCCACTCGAAGAAGATACCTACGAATAAACGAGTGGGACGTTCACCTAATGGTGAGTGATACGTTCCGCATACGAAGGCTCACTTCAATTCATCATGTGCTTTCAGTTTTTATCACGTAAGTGGAAAGATTGGCAGGAAATAAAAGCAAAGGTAAACAGTTGTTAACGCCATATGCCGCTTATTTACAGCTTAAAAATGGAGTGAACTGCTTCATTACAATTTTAACTGTGTTAATGTTGCTACAGCAAAAAAAAAAATAACATTGTTGACCTTTATTTATCTGTGTTTGGAGTTTTTTGTTAGGTCTGCTTCTCTATATACGTGCGCGTTTCTGTCATTGATGGCGGCCATTTTGTTTACATTTCCCATGTTCACGATTAACCATATAAGTATAACTATACATATATTAACTGTCTCCGTAGCGTGAATATTGTAATATAATAATATTATGGGCCCATTAAACGTTCCCACTGCTGGGATTCGAGACTTAAATGAAAGTGTTGAGGTTATTTGTGCACTAAATTAGTGTAATGAAATGAACTTGAGAAGAAGCGAAGAGGCACGCGAGATGTTCAACTTATGTTAAATAGAACTTCTGTCCATAACGTTGGTTGGGATGATATACACTGCACTACATTGTACTTGTCGCTAACATAAGATGTCAAGTCTCGTTACCCCAGTAATTTCACTAGCTCCAGTGCACTTCAAACCGGAATATAGCAATGTTTGTACGCTATTGTTCATCGGCTGCAATAGGAACTGTGGCGGCATTTAGTAGTCTGGCAACGGAGACACTACCTCCAGTGTAGAGTGTTGCCAGTATATAAACAATGATATCCAAAACAGAAATTTATTTCGAATAATAATCTTTTCATTAATAAAGGGAATTTATACATTAATGGTAAAGCCGAAACGTTGACTCATTTTGAAAGGAAGTGGCTTGATCAAAAGCATGGTATGGCGCAAGGGTCGGTGCAGGGCGGTATCCAGGGGTAGTAGCACGGCGCGCAGGGCTCCGGCGCGGGCGGCGGCGGCGGGCAGGGCGGCGGGCAGGGAGGCTGGCAGGGCGGCGTGCTCACGTACGCTGCGCCCGCGCACGCCGCGGCGGGCGGCGGCACGCTGACGGCTGCGCGCGCAGCGCACGGCTCCCCCGCCGCGCGCACGCACACAGTGTCCCCGTGCCGCGTGCGGTAGCAGCGCCACGGCGCGCCCCACGCGCACCCCGACAGCCCTGCGCACGCGCACGCGCCACACGCACATTACTCACTGCAGCCGGCTAGACGGTCGCGTGTAGCGGACGGGTGTAACGGATCCCATACAACTACACCAACCTACCTCACCAGCTCCTCATGTAACCTGTTCATCAACAGACGAGGCACGGACTCCCACCTACCCGTATTGGGCCAGCGCGATAAAAATGAAGCAACCCCCCCCCCCCGTATGAATCCTTAACCGAAAAATATGGGAATGATTGGGGGAGGGAGGGCTTATATCAAGCAGTGGACGTCTAACGGCTGATGATGATGTGCAGCGGGATGTGGAGCCCGTCCAGCTCACACACACGTCACTTAAATAACATATGCTCTCGCTATATGCACGGGTAGATGGTTTGAAGGGCGCTGTGGCTAGTGAAACTAATGGAAACCAAACATAACATATGTTTAACGACGGGCACAATATGATGCAGTGTCTCCCTATCCTCATAAACCTCTTTCAAGAATCCTCATTGAGGGGGAGTCGCGCCTTACCCCACTACCCTGGTGTAGTGCCGGTCAGAGCCTTGCCCGTTATGCAGGGTGCCCTACGAGCTGGTGAAGTAGACTTTGCGTGACATGTTGGACGCAACCCCTTACTCGGTTCAGGGTCGCCCGCCATCATAACTACCACCACGTTGGTGTGAACAGGCGTATCACTTAATATCGGGTGAACGTCCCGCTCGTCTCCAATAAAAAGAAATGGTAACCAACACAAGCTGGAGTATTTGGACGAGCGTACATCCGTGCGTGGATTTAATGTCACTTAAAATTGCGTAATGGAGGAGTTGATTAAAAAAAGGTCAACATATTTATGGGCGGATGTAGGAGTAAAGTCTATGTCCAGCAGTGGACGTCTGTCAGCTGATGATGATGATAGGAGTTTCAAAGCTTCAATGAGAGTACGTTTGCTTTCGTACAACAGATGTCGGTAGTTGTCCGACACGGTGAGTACGTCACGGGAACATTAGGAACATAGTACATTCCTGAAGCACTAGACGTCTAGGAATTGTCCTAGTATAAAACCGCTGAACATCTCCCACCGACCCCTAATCGGATACGGCGACGCAAAGCCATCAGCTCGGGCTGGAGGTACAACGAGCTACATAGCACAGACATAAAATCATCCACTACTCACCAACACCTATTATTGAGTGACACTTTTACCGCTAACAACGACTAACAACTGCCATTGAGTGGTCTCCCTAGTAATCTTACTAGTTAGAGCACCCTGTATACTGCGCACGAGTATATATAACCTTTATTTATTGAAGCGACGAGACGAAGGAATAAGATAAATATATTGAGCGGGACGGTCACTTGATTGTGAGTGACACGTCTGCTCGTAGCACCGGGACGTTAGGATGGTATACACTGCACCGCATTGCGCTCGTCGCCGGAGACATATGTTGATTTTCGTTACTCCCTATAATTTCATTAGCTGCAGCGCCCCTTAAACCGGATCACAGTATATATTTGCACACTACTGCCTGTGCGCAGAAATAGCAGCTGCGATGTTATCTGTGTAGACAGTCTTCGGCAACAGAGACACTACCATCAGTTGAAAGGGTGGGGAGAAAAATACTTTGCCCTTAAAAGGGGGATGTTGTGTGTGAGGTGCTTACGTACACAGGCTGCAGGTGCAGGAGTATACCGTCAGTGAGGAGTGACGGCTGCACCGGACGGCATGTGCTGTGGGGTCTGGTGAACAGCGAGGAGTAGAGCGGTTTACTCACCGATGAGTAGTAGAGTCGCGAGGTGCATGCTGCTTACTGCGGCGGAGGCGCAGCCGTGCGCTTATATACTGCGCATGCGCGCTGCACACCGCGTCCCGCCCCGCGCGCACACTGCGGCCCGCCAGCTCGCGCATCCGTGCGACTGCGGCGCGACGCACACTGGACAGGTCAACCAGTTCTGATCTACTTCATGTTTGGAAGGTGACCTGGAGCGAGAGGAATCTCCGAGCGGCAAAACGGAAACGTCTGCGTTGGAGCGAGACGGCAACACGACGTCTGTACTCCGCGAGGAGTGCGCGCGGAACCGGAAATGAAATGAGTAATAACAAGTTCGAATGGAGCTCGTAAAGGTCGCGGCGTGGAGACGAAGGCCCTCTCAACCGGAACGGCTCCGCGTAGCAGTCGCGCTACGAGCAGCCACGAGCAGTTACGAGCAGCTACGGCACATTGAGTGCAAGCACGTTGGAGCTTGAAGTGGTATAATTGCTGCAGCAGCTGACTGCGCGCTCGAGTGCAACGACATTCATTGCAATATCGCACTGAACCGCGTCCAGGGGGCGCGCGTCGCCATGGCAACGCGTGTGTGCGTGTGTGTGTCGTAGATGCGCGGGGCGGCGCGGGGTGTGCGCGCGCGCGGGGGGCGGCGGCGGCGCGTGACGTCACGCCGTGTTTACGTCGCGGCGGCAGCGCGCGTGACGCGCATTGCAAAATATTTAAATTGTGGAAGCGCAGCATGGCGCTGATGGTGAACGGTCAGCTGGTTGCGAATCAAACAACCAGCGCCGCCGCCACCACCGCCGCCGTCTCCGCGCGGACGGTGACCACGCGGCGCGCGGGTATATAGCGCGGCGCCGGCGCCGCACCAGCACACACCAGCCGCGGCAGACATGGCCCGACTGAAGGCGCTGCTGACTCTAGGTCCGTCCACTCTTCACGCAATCTCTGGCTGAAGCTGGCCCCGTGCTACAGCTACTTCCGTTTCTGTTCGCAGCACTGCTGTCCACCGCCGCCGCGGCTCCCGCGCCGCAAGTCTTCGGCTGCTTCCTGCCGGAGCCGTGCTACGCGCCCCCGCCGTGTCCTGAGCCCGCGCCCCCTTGCCCCTGCCCCGAGCCCGAGCCCCCATGTCCGGAGCCATGCCCGGAGCCCCCGCTGCCTTGCCCGGAGCCATGCCTGCCCCCGTGCTGGCCCCCGTGCCTGCCTCCGTGCCCGCTGCCCAGCCCCCCGCAGCCCTGTGATCCCTCACTACCACCGCCGAGTAAGTATAGCTGGAGGTGGACTGCACTCCACTTGCAATGGTAGTAATGTAAATGTGACTGTCTCCAGCGCCTGGTGGTAACGGGCCCGTCGGCGTCCTCGCTCCGAGGTCGAGTATCGGCGAGAACCTGCGCGCGGCCGCCTTCCGCGCGGTGCAGGTCCCTGGCGGCACTCTCTTCATCCAGCACCTGCCGCCAGTCGTGATCCAGCCACCGCCGATCCTGGTGCGTCCGAAGCCCCTGGGTCCGGTGACGCCGCCGCCGGTGGTAGTGCAGCCCCCGCAGCAGGAGCCTATGGTGCCGCCGCAGATGGTGGTGCGCCCGCCGCCGCTGGCACCCATCACGCCGCCCCCCATCTGCGTGCGCCCGCCGCGCCCGTGCCCGGTGCATCCGGCGCCGTTGCTGGTGCGCCCGCCGCGCCCGCCCCCCATCCAGCCGCCGCCAGTCACCGTCGCCCAGCCGCAGCCGGAGCCCTTCACCCCGCCGCCTGTCGTCATCCGGCTCCCGGCGCACCCCACACTGCAGCTGCCGACCATCAACATCCCCACCTCGGCACTCTATAGGCATCGGTACGACATCCCGTTCGAGTCGTCACCATGCCCGGAGCCGTACCCGGAGCCATGCCCGGAGCCGTGCCCCCTGCCGTACCCAGAGCCGTGCCCGGAGCCGTGCCCACCGCCGTATCCAGAGCCGTGCCCACTGCCGTGCCCCCTGCCGTGCCCGGAGCCGTGCCCGCCGCCGTGTCCCCAGCCGTGCCCTCCCTGCCCGTGCCCCTACTGCCTGACACCATGCGCCTAGTCCTCTGCCATCACTGACACACCAGCTCCCGTACCTGACGCCGCCCCCGACTCCGCGCCTGCTCCAGCTCTGCTCGTGACCGTTAGCTTAATGTCCTCTCGCGTTGCTTCAATAAACATGTATTAACTGTGAATGGCGTTTACTTCCTCTGTCTGCTGCTGCAGCGTGGGTTGCAGCGTGGGCTGTAGCGTGGGCTGCAGGGTGTGCTGCAAGGTGTGCTGCAGCACGTCCCCGACGTCACAGCCAGGAAGGACACACTGCACCGAGCGCCGTAACTCGGGAACACTTTCCGAATGGGTCAGCACTTAAACACGTGCACACGTGTAACTAGCTGTCAGTGCTCACGCGCGTGCCTAGGTCCTGAGCTGACGGCAGCCGGCGCACGGCGTGAGGCACTGGTGTCCTGATGAGACCGGAACTGCACAACACGTCGCACCACCTGGAGCGGCCAGGACCAGCACCAACTGCATCACAGCAGCACCAGCGGACACCAAATTAATATAGTCTTATATCGAACGTGCACGCGGTGCAGCTAGTTCCGGTCCCGCTGAGATGTCATCCGGTCCGACGGGAGAGACGTTTGTAACGTTTCCGCTGATCATTTCCGTTCTGTCCACAATGGGAACCATCATCCTGTTCCACGGACCCTCACCAGCTATCTCACGACCGTCTGCGTCACCAGAAGCCAGATCTAGAACGCGCCGGACGCGCGCTGCACGGGGACCTGGATCCGGCGGGATCACGTGTGTTGTTAATTATTGTTGGCGACTCCATCGGCAATGACCTAAACCTCATGCCCTCCCACTATTTGTGGGGGAGGGGCGGAGGTCTCGTTCTACCTCCACCGCAAACCGGAAGTACCTCCGCCAATAATTACAGACCGGTTCCAATTATAAATATATTTACAAAAACATTCGAATATTTATTTTGTCCAATTTTGTTTTGGAACCTCTATCCACCGCAATCCCTGAACCTCCACCAGCCCGCACTGCGCAGGCGCGGCGAGACCTGCTCCAGCTCTCCCGCGTCAACCCTAACAAACGTGGAGATCCGTGCAGGAGGGCCATGTCCAGCAGTGGCCGTCTATCGGCTGATGACGAATCCGTGAACAGCACAGTTTAGTCAAAGCAACGTTCACCGCTGCTAACTTGGTTTCCCTGGTCTGAGGAACACACCCTGGACAGTACCACCCACCCCCACCCCCACCCCCACCACGCTGGACGCAACCCGCGCAGACTTTAGGAAGGCTTGCGAGTAGCTGTGGCTGAAGGTTATAACTCGGATTCATTTGTTGATATCCCTGGGGTTACCCAAGGCACACGCACACAGCTTGCCCCCTTTGCTATTCAACTAGTACAAGCACGGAGTGCAGCTCCCGACATTGTGGAGGGGGGTTAGGTTAAGTGCATGCGCGGTACCCCAGCGCATGCGCACCGAGCGGACTGCGCGACAGCTGCACTGCGCAGGTACGCAACTAACCGCTGAGCCATCGGCGACGAGCTGACACACGCTTGCACTGCGTGTAGTGAGATATATACACTAGACGTGCGGATATATACCGACTGTGGACACAACCACAGCGCGACGTTACACACGCACAGCACTGTGCGGACATTGCTGTGATCCGGTTCGAAGGGCGCTGTAGCTATTGCTGGTGGTAGTGTCTCTGTTGCCGGAGACCGTCTAGGTACCGCCGCAGCGCCTATTGCAGCCGACACACAGTACTGTGCGGACATTGCTGTGATCCGGTTTGAAGGGCGCTGTAGCTATTACTGGTGGTAGTGTCTCTGTTACCGGAGACCGTCTAGATACCACCGCAGCGTCTATTGCAGCCGACACACAGTACTGTGCGGACATTGCTGTGATCCGGTTCGAAGGGCGCTGTAGTTATTGCTGGTGGTAGTGTCTCTGTCGCCGGAGACCGTCTGGGTACTACCGCAGCGCCTATTGCAGCCGACACACAGTACTGTGCGGACATTGCTGTGATCCGGTTCGAAGGGCGCTGTAGTTATTGCTGGTGGTAGTGTCTCTGTCGCCGGAGACCGTCTAGATACCACCGCAGCGTCTATTGCAGCCGACACACAGTACTGTGCGGACATTGCTGTGATCCGGTTCGAAGGGCGCTGTAGTTATTGCTGGTGGTAGTGTCTCTGTCGCCGGAGACCGTCTGGGTACTACCGCAGCGTCTATTGCAGCCGACACACAGTACTGTGCGGACATTGCTGTGATCCGGTTTGAAGGGCGCTGTAGCTATTACTGGTGGTAGTGTCTCTGTTACCGGAGACCGTCTAGGTACCGCCGCAGCGCCTATTGCAGCCGACACACAGTACTGTGCGGACATTGCTGTGATCCGGTTTGAAGGGCGCTGTAGCTATTACTGGTGGTAGTGTCTCTGTTACCGGAGACCGTCTAGGTACCACCGCAGCGTCTATTGCAGCCGACACACAGTACTGTGCGGACATTGCTGTGATCCGGTTTGAAGGGCGCTGTAGCTATTACTGGTGGTAGTGTCTCTGTTACCGGAGACCGTCTAGGTACCACCGCAGCGTCTATTGCAGCCGACACACAGTACTGTGCGGACATTGCTGTGATCCGGTTCGAAGGGCGCTGTAGCTATTGCTGGTGGTAGTGTCTCTGTCGCCGGAGACCGTCTGGGTACCACCGCGGCGCCTATTGCAGCCGACACACAGTACTGTGCGGACATTGCTGTGATCCGGTTCGAAGGGCGCTGTAGCTATTGCTGGTGGTAGTGTCTCTGTCGCCGGAGACCGTCTGGGTACCACCGCGGCGCCTATTGCAGCCGACACACAGTACTGTGCGGACATTGCTGTGATCCGGTTCGAAGGGCGCTGTAGCTATTGCTGGTGGTAGTGTCTCTGTCGCCGGAGATCGCCTGGGTACCACCGCGGCGCCTATTGCAGCCGACACACAGTACTGTGCGGACATTGCTGTGATCCGGTTTGAAGGGCGCTGTAGCTATTGCTGGTGGTAGTGTCTCTGTCGCCGGAGATCGCCTGGGTACCACCGCGGCGCCTATTGCAGCCGACACACAGTACTGTGCAGACATTGCTGTGATCCGGTTTTAAGGGCGTTGTAGGTAGTGTAATCACTGGAATAACGGGACTCCACATCTAATGTCTTAGGCGTCGAGTGCATTGTGGTGCAGTGTATACCATCCTGAGCAGCGCCACATTGTTATGCGCAGGCGCAGCGCTCACCATCAGCTGACCGTCCCGCTCCTCGCGTCGTTTCATTGAAATAAAAGAAAATAACAGTTGATAAGAATAATAATAGAAATAAATAAACTTTATTCCGGTCGCTGGGGCTGGTGCTCTGGGGAAGGGTGACTGGTGGTAAGGTGACCTGGACGAGGCAGTTCCTTGGTGGGAATGAAATGTTATGAGGACGAGCGCGGGGACCCCCCATCCCCTCCGCGTTTCATTTATACTACGAGGTCTTTAAACTGCGCGCCGTGTTGATGGTGTCTCACGTCGCGGAGGAGCACAAACCTGATAGTCGCTGTTGGGTTCGCGTCCGGTTCAGCCGCTTCGCGCGAGGAGCTGCACGGTTCAAGTGCTGATTGAGCTGGATGTACCCTCACCGTCCACCATCACTGCCGGTGCTGGTGGAAGGTGTGGTGAAGTTAAATACATTACGAAATTTCATAAAGCCACGTCGAACATCACATCAGACGCAGACTCTTAACCACATGAGGGTCTGGCTGAGAAGGAATCGCCTTAGCGTCTAAGGTTCCTTCCAACCCTGAACCTCACGCGGAGACTACCATATGATGAGGTCTCCATCAGCCAGCATCCAGCCTCAGCTTTCAGACATAACGGTGCTGACATCCATCCCATCCTACAGCAGTGAGCAGGGCGCAGTACGCGCATACTGCTTGTGTAACTCTGCTCGTGTGTCCGGTCTCTAGTGCTCCAGCGTCGGACGCCACCTCGTGCCAGGTCGCCGGGGCTGAGCCCGTGCCCCCCTGCCCCCCACCTCCCACTGCCGACCCTCTCATAATATTATATTTCAGATTCAAAAACCTCGGCGAGTTGCAGCCAAGCAGCCGAATGTTGTGGGTTCCGCCTGAACTCAGGCGCGTCACGTGAAATTCGAATTGCAAGGTGTGCGCGTGCGCAGCGCACACAGCCGGCGTGTTCGCGTCCGCCGCGCGCTATATACGTGCGCGCGCGCAGCCGGACCGCACACCACCGCAACATGGCGCGCGGCGACTGCCTCTGGTTATCCGGTGAGTATTCACTTGCACCAACCTCCGCCTGGTCTGCCACCGACCGCTGACCATCTCCACCTGGCTCTGTGGACAAGTTGACCGAGTGCTCCTGTTCCTCTGGTGCACAGTTCTGCTGGTGAGCTCGGCGTGGTGCCAGCCGCTGCCGTGCCCGGAGCCGCAGTACTCGCCGTGCGAGCCGGACCCCTGTGACCCCTGCCCGCCGCCGCCTGACCCGTGCGACCCCTGCAACCCCTGCGACCCCTGCGACCCCTGCGCCTCCAACGACCAGGTGGTGCAAGTGGGCCCCTGCAACCCTTGCGAGCAGCCCGTCAAGTACCTGTACGGGCAGGCGCCGCCCGGTGAGTGCACATCACTGTTGTTGTCGTTGTTGCTGCGTCGTCGTCCATTGACCCTCGATGATGGTGTGTCGCTGCAGGATCGGTGGTGGTGCGACCGGGGCAGGTGCGGTTCGGCCCGTCCGGTGCGATCGTGGTGCGTCCGGGCGCCATCCGGCTGCCCCCGCCGCCCACCGTCTGGGTGAAGCCAGCGCCCGTACAGCCGGACACGCCCGCGCCCATCCAAGTGCGCCCACCGCCCGTGCAGCCGCCCACGCCCGCGCCCATCGAGGTCAGGCCGCCGCCGGTGTGCCCGCCGCGCCCGCCGCCCATCCTCGTCAGGCCCGCGCCCGTCCAGCCGCCCAAGCCCGCGCCTATCAAAGTAACTAAACACTTTGTGCTTGACTCTAACTAGACGAGCTCCTGGCAGAAGACCAGAACTCTTCTGCCTCATTCTCCGTGATCTGAGGATTGATCTGTAATCACCGATCTCCTTGCACTCCAAGATCAGGTGTGCATGTTACTGCACAATTAACTAATTCCAGGTGCAACCACCTCCGGTCCGGCCGCCGGCACCTGAGATGCTGGTCGTGAGGCCTCCCAAGATCACCGTGCCCGGGCAGCCCGTCATCTGCTTCCTGCCGAACGCGCCCTCCAACTTCCGGACGTCGGGCTGCGCGCTCGTCTCCCTGTACCAGCCCCCGCCGCCGTGTCCCGTGCAGCCAGCCCCGCTGCCGCCCTGCCCGCCGCCCTGCCCCATTCCATGCCCAATCCCGTGCCCAATCCCATGCCCAATGCCGTTCCTCCCACCATGCGCATAAACTCCGAACCCTCACCTGATCCCTCTTGAACCCTGTATACATATATATATATATATATTTAAGCAACAGCTAGGACTTAAGCTAGACTTAGGAAGCGGCGGAGCGACTGCGAATAAAGCGCGGCCATCCCAGCAACAGTTCCATGGAGTTTCATTTCCTTCCGGCTGTTCGCACTTTACTAGCGATTGTTGTGTTGTTGTTGCAGCAACAGTTAGGGGAAGGGGGGGGGAGGGCAATACCCTCGACTACCTGCCCTTGCGGGGGCAATGACAGGTTAGGACGGACTGGCTCCGACTAAAACCCGCACGATGGTGCACCGCCGTCGCTTTAGGGCGGGGCCACGGGAACGCATGCGCACATCCCCATGACTCTGCTATTATCAGCTGCACCACGCAGCCCCAACTGGGGGGAGTAAACTCCTCCCTTGGCTCCGCTGTAAGGGCGCGTCAGCACATACAGCGCACCTTCCTCTTCCCGACCTCTCACCGATATCTGGGCAATGGTTCCCCTGAATCCGATATCCTGAGGCCATGGAAGCTAGGAGAGAAAACTCTGCTGGCTACCTGCGGAGTATCTGGTGTTGTGCCCCGCCGCCAACCGCTGTAAGGCCGCGGGGGACGGGGAGAATGTCGGAGCACAACACCGACAGCTTGCCTAGGTCTTACCTGGAACCTCACATGTACAAGTACGCAAAGCTTTGCTCCACGCGTTAACTCCTGAACAGCATGGATTCTTCACAAAAAGATCCACAAACGTCAATACCCTCACATTTCTAGACTTTATTACTGAAACAGTGGGGGGTGGTGGTCAGGCCGGAGCGGTATTTCCCAATTATAGTAAAGCCTTCGACTGAGCTGGTTTTCATGTGCTGGTGACAAAACTCTTACTGTCAGGGATTCATGGTGACACATTC
Organism: Ornithoptera priamus; assembly: GCA_029034505.1. NCBI lineage: Eukaryota > Metazoa > Arthropoda > Insecta > Lepidoptera > Papilionidae > Ornithoptera > Ornithoptera priamus. The sequence continues at coordinate 41,543 of JARDWD010000680.1, forward strand.
AGATGGTGCAGTTCCTACGTAAACATGCGATCACAGGATGCAGTGGTTGACTGCTGCATGTCCACCTGGAACGGCATCCCGTCGGGAGTTCCGCAAGGATCCTCACTGTCTCCGCTACTGTTTAATATTATATTAGATTATATTATTATTTGGTTTCAATATTACAAATTCCTTTGTCTCGCTGATCGCGTGGAAATTAAAAAAAAAACACGGAAACTCCAGATTGTACTCAGGTACAGGAAGATTTACCCAGCCCAGCATTGGTAACCTGGATCTAAACGTTACAATGCAAGTACACAGTTAACGGAACTCGTTTCCAACGAGCTGATGATGTTCACCACCTCGGAGTGTTTACGGCTCAACACTTGGGAGCAGTAAACACGCTGACCAGGTACCGAGTATGTAGTAAAGCTAATAGAGTGACGGGGGGGGGGGGCGGAGATGTCCTAGGATCCAGCTCGGACCTAACTTGTGAAAGCGTACAAAATACTGTACGTCACTTTTGAGGGTATATTTTTGGTGAACGTTACTCCTTGTGTCCTGGACTCTCCAGACTGTCTACTGCCTGGTCGCGGGATACCTCAGGATGCAGCAGCGCAGGATCGGTCGATGTGGAAATCTGTGGGAGAGGCCAGT